>JACEVL010001520.1:290000-310000 GCA_020284085.1 Aporrectodea caliginosa
CAGCACCACTTTTGAAAGAGGTGGCAACAGTCGCCTCCACTTTTTGGTCCTATTTTTGGGGCACGACATTCAATTAAACGAATATTGATTGATTGATTGATTGATTGATTGATCGATTGATTGATTGATTGATTGATTGATTGATTGATCAATTGATTGATTGATTGATTGATTGATTGATTGATTGATTGATTGATTGATCGATTGATCGATTGATCGATTGATCGATTGATCGATTGATCGATTGATCGATTGATCGATTGATCGATTGATCGATTGATCGATTGATCGATTGATCGATTGATCGATTGATCGATTGATCGATTGATTGATTGATTGACTGACTGACTGACTGACTGACTGATTGAATGATTGATTGATTGATTGATTGAGATTGATTGATTGATTGATTGATCAATTGATTGATTGAGTTATTCTGGTTTGAGGGAAATCCATCAATTATTGATGGGCTCTTTCTTGGTCTCATTGTCGTCAACATAATTATTACCAGAGTTGTGCAGCAGAATCCTAACAATGTACTTGTCTACCGCTTACCTTATAGTGGCGGACAAAGCATACTGAATTCGTATAGAGTGGTAGAGGAGGGAGGGAGAGGAAGAGAGATGGGAAGAGGATAGGGAAGGGATGGAAGATGGGATTGTTCACCACCACTTAGATGGGCAAAATTGCGTCCTTGCCTGTACCAGTCGATAAACAGGCAGTAGGTAATTAGGTCACCTGATTAATTAGGTCACTTCCGGCCCAGTGACCGTGGTCATCCCACTACTACAGGCCCTGAAGGAGTGGCAGAGACAACGCGGCCGACCTAGGACCATTCTGAAGTCAATGTGGCCTTTCGACCATGAAACCTTAATATAACATGGCTATGCTCAACTGAGTTAGCCACAAGAAGCTGACACTGGGTTTGTGTACATTTTACCTTCTACGCGGCTGACCTGTGTTTTCTCCGACTGACCTACTTGACCTTTGTCGGCCTGTGTCTGGTTCACGGAACAGCCGCTCCTTGCTCTAAACGGGGAAGGGGTTGCTCTCAGTGCCTTTCGCCTGCAGCACTACCATGCAACGCCGTGCTTTTTCGGTGGTGTGCCCGATGGCGTGGAATGACTTCTCTCTCTCTCTCTCGAGCTGCGCCTGTTCCTATAGGTCGCTTTCTGACACATTCTACAATCGTTTGAAACTGTTTTTTTTACCTTGCTGGAGTCTGGAGCACCTCTGAGCAGTTGTCTTGAAGAAGTGGTATATAAATCCCTGAATGAATATACGTATATGCAGATGCATGTGTAAATGCAGTGTTTCAGTTGTCTGGGGGGGATTGGTGCTCAGCCCCCAGCTCTTCTTCTAACCGCATCAGCTAAGGAACTGAAAAGATGTCGGGGATAATGAAACTTAAATTTCTCATGAGTCGTCCGTTATTTCGTATGCAACATGATAACTGAATACTGAAACTGATAATTAGGGGCCCTACTTAGGGGGACCAAGGTCCCTTCTGGTCCCCCTATTGTAACCACTCGAAATACTTGTATGGAATATCATCTGTGTAATACCTGTTTGGCTACAATAAAATGATGGTTATGGTTATGGTTATAACAATATTCTTTATTAGCTTTGGACCAGCTTTCGTGCACTTGAGTAATCTGTAAGAGTTTCGACCCTATAGCTCTTTTTGACAGCTACAATGCTGTGTAGATGTGCGTGTATGTGTGTAATATGTGTATGCATTGATTAAATTGTTTATCCAGTGGTCGTGGATCTCCCAATTTGTGCAAATACAAACCTAAGTATTTCTCTGGTGTTTCTAAATAACCGAATATTTGCTATTTGGATGAAACACAAGTCACGTGAAACGCGATGCATAATAATCAATTACTGCAACCGAAAATACATTTGCTTGTATATTGTCTATCATTTTGTCTGTTTTTCAAAAGCTGAACACAATGAAACACCATTAAAGATTCATCAGTCACAGCCTTATTGGCGAATATCACTTTCTAGGTGATGGCTTTCCCCGTTTAGGTGTCCGCTCTCATAAGTTCACGCGATACGAAGGCGACCAATATCTCTGATCCGGCAGAAACCGGATGTGTATTTGTATACATGTATACGTTTATGTGTATTGATATATGAGTCGGGGCGTGTGCGTATACACACGTGAATATTCATATGTACATGTATATGTGTTTATATAATATATGTTTGTGTATAACTGTATATATATAAATTTTGGCGAGGGAAGGATGTGCATTCCCTCCCTACTTTTAAGATTGGGGAGGGAACGAGAAGGAAATCCCTCCCCACAAATTTTCTAGGCTGTGTCATAGATATAATGGCGCCAGGTCCAATCGCCACAACCTGTAAGACATGGTTGCATGCGCTAGACTAGCCTATATGTCTAAAAGCGTTAAAACCACGCGACAAATGTACATTTTCATCAAGAGTTCATGAGCAACATTGACATGATGAGGTGTTGTGGAATTTTGTCTCCGTTTCGGAGTTCAGAGAAATCTTATTTTTGCTGCTCGCTGGCATTGTATTTCTTCTGCAGTATTCGTTTACTTTTACTCATCACAGCGTGCGTATTTTACACTCTTGTTCAACGCATTGTAAAAGGATAACCGAATTGCTGTTTGAATTGATGATCAAACATTTTGCACGAAAGAATGCAGAAACGGGTGACAGTTCAGTTTACAAATGAGTTGCTATAAGTGGATGTCCGCTAGGTCATACAGATGTAGGAAGTCAAGCTGAAGACATGAGTGACTGAATAATACTTTAAACTTTGCAACTTTTTGGTCCGACAAGAGAAGCTCTATAGTCTTGTTGCTCCCTGCAGTCCGAACTAGATGCAGCAGTGCGAAAAAATAAAAAGTTGTTAACAGTAACCTATCGTGTATTTGAATTCAGTAGCGGGAATCAGCCATTACCATAGATTTTATAGTAGTCATTACCCGTTAGTGTAAGTTTGGAATATTGTTTTGCTAAGTGCATTAATAAAGTAATAGCGATTCCTATGTATACGCAATGATGTTATACCTGTTTTTTCAGGGAAGTAGACAGAAGGAAGTTTCCCTCCCCACATATCGAAACAGATACGGCTTTGCATAATGTGTTTCTTTGTAAATGTACATGTATACCAGAAAAGTGAGTATGTATATTTGCATATGTTATAAATAACATATATAACATATAATCGACCTAATTCTTTGTAATCTATATAATTTAAACTAATCTTCCTTAATATATATTATGCATGTTTGTTTAAGCAATTACGCATAATTATTATAAACTACATATTATGCACACACGTTCGTTAAGTGGTTCTGGTGTCAGTTACAGACACCGCGATCGTGTTTGAATGGTTTCGGTTAAAAGCATTCATAATAAGCCGGAATTGGTCGGCGGTCCTTTTTTTGTCAAGAGGTTGCGCGAGTCCGTATGGTAAGCCAAACGTCTCCTAATTACAGCAGAGGTTGGAAATGACAGGGGGTCTGTCGCCTCCACGGCTCATCCGGATAGATGATGAAGCGCTCTATTAGATGCGTGTGCGAAATTAATTTTAGACGATATCAGGCCTTCCACTGCTTTCGACTCTATAGGTGTCTCGTCCACGCTATTCGGAGCGTGCTCGGAGTAGACTCGGTCGATGTTTCGGAACTTAAAGCGGGCACATGCAGTAAGCAGAGTAAAGGCGTGAATGCACAAATTGAACTGTCACTGTTCAGGTAGCACATTGGTTGTTTATGCACCTCTGTTGGAACTCTACAGAAGCGTTAAGATGCGATTAACATTAGTCTAAGTGTTTTCACGGAAACACCTCAGAATCATCGATGTAAGGCAGATGTTCCCAATCTTTTCTATGCCCCGCTCCCCCGGGGAATGTTTGACCAATGTTCGCACCCCCTACAGAAGTATTATCATATTTGAAGATCCATACACAAAATTGTTACTACTGAAACTTGTGCTTACAAACCTTAGGATAGCCTTACAGGCTTACAATGTTACATGTAAATAAAGTTCTAATAATATTACGGTTTTGCCCATGCTTAACCTATGACAGCTTAAAAATTTTTGATGTATTATCAATGCATACTTATAATTCATACTTCCCTTTTTGTCGCACCTCTGAAATGACATGTCGCACCCCTAGGGGTGCGTGCACCCCAGTTTTGGACCCCTGGTGCAGAGACGTACGGAGCTGAAATGCCTCCCTTGGCCACTTAATTTTGGATATGCTATTTTCTCTATAAGAGATTGAAGTTTTCATAACGATCGTCGATCTTATTGCATATGCACCTACAATTTTATTTTATGAAGTTGATAGCTTGTCTGTATTTACCACTTTTAACTGCATTTTTTTAAATTATCCGTTTTAGCTATAGCCTACATTTTCAACTAACTGAAATCTATATTACTCGATAATAAAGCAATTTATTGCATGAGTTACGGAGGTATAGAAGAGACAAAATAGCGGCTCATAGCTGCAGCACCACCTACTTTTGTCATTTCTAGATTTTCTCTGCGCTTCAGTCCCAAATTTTCAGAGTTTTTCAAAATTCAACCCCACCTAGTTCAGCCTCTTACTCATTTAATTCGTAATGACTGAATGAATGAATATTGCGAGTGTCTGTAGTTAATACGAGTGGGTCGGGAGGAACTAGTAATTAGCAATTATAGTATCTCAGAGTAAAATGTTTAAAGTTATTATCTCATTAATAACAGTTAAAAATAATAGTATGCGAACCAAACGGAACCATCAAATGGAAATGAATGAATTAAAGACAGACACCAATTTTTATTTACGGAAAATAATACTATTTATGATTTTTTATTTGTTTATGTAATAATTTCGCGGAAGCAGCGTAAAGTAATGATTGTGTCCGTTATATAAAAGGCAAGACACAGTGCTGCTGCGCTGCATTCTTCGAGGATTATTAATAACCGTTTTTCCGCTTTACAATGACGGTGCAAACACGGCTTACTGTGCGCATGCAGTAAAAGTTTCACTTTTAATAACAATAAAAATCAAATTTAGCGATGCATTTTATTTACTGGATTATTTGGATTATGGATAAAAAATATAATATGCTCATATTTCCTAAACATTACAGAGAAACTGCTTCCTTTCTACAAGTATGTTTAGTGTTTAACGTTGTCCTCTCAGGGTGATGCTGCCCCTAACGCAGGCTTAGGGGCGGCATTGCCCAAAATTGCCGACTTGACCAAAGTGACGGTTTCTTTCTTTCGTTCCTTCTTTTTCTACCTTTCTATCTGTTTCTCCTACTTTATCATTTTTTATCCAACATTCAATACTTTTTATTTTTCTTCAACCCAATTTGCCGCCCCTGCACAAGTGCCGCCCGGGGCGACTCGCCCCCTGTCCCCCTTCGGTACGCCACTACTCTGATGTAAGGTAATATATTTCTTTTCACACCTTCATAGAAGATCATCAAAAGCCTAACCCCAAGGCCGATTGGCCGAAGGCTCATTCTGCTGAAGCACAAGAACCTCTTAAACGTTCTGTCATACGATTCACTTAGTCTAAACACTGTTCAACATGTCAACGAAGTTTGCTCTGAGTAAACTCCGAGCACGCCCGACGCAGCAGTGGAACGCGCCCCAAGCATCACCAACAGCTCGTCGAGTCAACTGCTGAAACCGCCGCATCCGCTGCTGCTGCTGTTGTGTGCGCACGATGCTGATGTACAATCGTTCGACGAGCCCCATGTTCCCGCAATCAGTGGTGAGTTTCGAAAGCCGTTGACATTCAGATTGGAATTGCGGCGACGGTGGTACCTCGCCTAAACAAGTCATTACTAAGCATTGGACTGCGATTGCCGAAAACTGTTGTGACGGTAAATTTCGGTTCCCAAAGAATTTCGACACTCCGGATTATGGAGGCTGAATGAATTGTTGGCCGATTAAGGAACAAATGGCTCCCTGCTGAGGTAATCTATCGATAGTAACCGATTTACAATAGCTGTGAATTGCAATAGCCGCCAATTACAGTAGCTGCGAATTGCATTAGCTGCGAAGTACTGTAGCTGCAGTTTACATCATCAGATCTAGTACTTGTATACGCTTCTGTATACTAATCAAGTAACTGAAATTTATAGTAATTTAAGCGATATATGTATACTTTAGAAGCAGCGATTTTCAGTGACTGCGATTTACAGTAGCTGCGATTTTCCGTTAATGGGATTTACAGTAGCTGCGATTTACCGCAGCTGGAGTGATATACTGACAGTGACTTAAATTTACAGTAACTCCAATTCACAGTGACTGCGATTTAGAGCATCTACAAAGCTTGTAAATCGTCTGAGGCAATTTCGAAAGAGAATCGAATTTCTCACGATCTGAATTGAGGCTTTGTACTTGAGTCTTTGAGGATTGTTTTGCATCGTGGGAGACAGATTTCAATGGCAATTGGATCGTTTAACGAACTGCAATCTATTGCATGAAAGAGAACGTAACTAATTATGTAGCTTCATTGCAAGTGAGTCTACGTTTGTGAAATAGAGAGGCCAATTTCAAGCATTTTGTAACGAGAGATCGCATGCTAAACGTACGAACAAAAGCGCTGACACTGACACGACTAGCGGTAATGTTATACCAAACTAGATATTTTGCCATGAGGTAAGATATTGTTAGCTGAGATATTGCTAAATCGGACGAAGTTAGATTACATTCAACTGCTACTTCTCAAATCGTAATTAATTTTTCAATAGACGACTTTTTGATAATACAAAATAAGCCCAGATCAGATTAGAGTTCTAACTCTGAAATCCTAAAAACTTCAGCTCTCAGGTACACGCCCATATCGACGCTGATCACTTGCGATTATAAACAAGTTGAGATAAGACAATTGGAAGATTAGATTAGATAATATGGCACCGAAAACTTCAAACGACGCGCACACCATGACGGACTTCCTGTGGGGTCAACCGGAAGAGGAAGAACGAGGCACAAGAGGCGGGCTAGGACTCGCCGGAAGCGATCTATCCAACTCGACTGGTTCCTCGTCATCTTCGATGTCCTCGGTCCCGTTCTCGACGACGGAGGAAGAGTACGAGTACGACTACGAAGAGTCGACGGGGGAACTGCCGCTGGCGGAACTCGTGTCCGTGTCCTTCGTCTATGGCCTGACCTTCGTCCTGGGCGCAGTCGGAAACTGTCTCGTCATCGTGTGCATCGCGAGGTTCCGTCGGATGCACAACGTCACCAACATCTTTCTCGTCAGTCTGGCATCCGCGGATCTCCTGCTCGTCTGTCTCTGCATCCCGATTAAGGTGGGTCGACTTCTCGGCGCTATTATAGATCGTAATCGTAATCGTGATCTCCAAACTTCTAAAGCGCCACTCGAAATGTCAAGCGCAGGGCACCAGCTTATTCAAGAGCGCTGCGTCGTCAGAGGGGTTGTCCAGAAGAGTTGTCCTGAGGAGGTCCGAGTCCGATTGGATTAGATTGATTGATTTTATTGGACCATTAGATTATTGGATTATTAAATCATCGAGTAGATAGTATTGAACCAAATTAATGGAGAGCATAAGATTAGATTTGTACTGTGCTCATTGGATATCTTTCGGCGAGTCCTAGCCCTCCTCTTGTTCCTTGTTCTTCCTCTTCCGATTGGCCCCACAGGAAGTCGTTCATGGCGTGCGCATAAGAATTGACTTTTATTGGATTAAATTAATATCTTGCATAGGATTGAATTAAATTGGTGGACAGTTTAAGATTAGACTAGCATTGTACTGGATTGGATTAATTGATTTTTATTGGATTCTTATATAAGATTGAATTAAATTACTAAAAGTAATATTTGTTTATTAGTTCAAACTGACAAGTACGCAGTTAGACTACATGATATAGTAGTAACAGATGATAGCATGCAGATTTAACCGGAGTCGAATTTAACTGTATGGCAGCATGCAAGGCGCCCATCTGTCCTACTCCTCATTTTACCATCGCATCTGGAGTTGAAGGCTGAGTCAACTTTATGGGGCTAGCGGGTATCGAACCCGCGTTTACCAGGTCGCCTGATCGGGGTATTTTCCAACTGTTTGGGGTCTCTTCCCATCAAATCGCCGACGATAACCATTTTTCATGGCCCAGCATCCTCTACTGTTCAAATGGTAGAGCGGTTGTTTGAGGCTTCCTCTGCCTTCATGGACATATTTAGGGGGATGGTCACGGGTTCACCCTCCCCCAATAAATTGCCCAAATTTTTTCCTATACAATTATATGCAAAATAAGAAAACTGAACTTTGTCGACTATTTTCAATGGAAACCCCACCCTCCGAAAACTTAAAACCCCTCAGAAATGCATGGCTCTCCTCTAACCGCCTGCGGCTGAATCCTGACAAGACACAATTCATATATATATATATATAATATATATATATATATACATGGCTTGGTGGCCGCCTTCAGCTCAATAAGATTGATACTGATTCGCTTCGTCTCAGGTTTCCCCACATCCACTTCTCCTCTTCTGTGAATTGCCTTGTTGGAATTGATTGGTTAGATTAATTGATTTTTATTTGATTAAAGTAATGGATTCATTCATTCATTCATTCATTCATGAATTCAGTGCATTTATATAGCGCCTATCCAGATAACTAACTAGTCAGAGACGTTCCTAAATTAGATAGAATTGAATCAGATTAATGGATAGTATACATGTAAGATTAGATCAGGATTGCATTGGACTCGATTAGATTAAGCTATTTTTTGGGAATAAAATTATTGGATTGGATATACATTCGAAAACATTACATCAGATTAGCGCATTGATTTGTATCAGAATGATTGGATTATTACATTTCATAGGATTAAGCTCATAGATTCGATTAGATTAGATTAGTTAATTCATTCATTCTGAGAATTTATATATAGCGCTAGAAGAGTCACCACTGGCGGACCCACGCACACGCGCGGAACCAACCAACGGATTCCCATCGAAAGCTGAAGATGGCATGGATGTTCAGAGTCTCTGATCACAATTGATTAGATTTTATTTGTCTTAGTTCATCGTTTCATTTGTCCTATTAGCCATTCGTTCATTGTTTCAGTGAGTCACTCATTGTATCTGTTTGTCTGCCTCTGTGCCTGTCTGTCTGTCTGTCTCTGTCTCTCTGTCTCTCTGTCTCTGTCTCTCTCTGTCTCTCTATGTCGCTCTCTGTGTCTCTGTCTCTCTGTGTCTGTCTGTGTCTCTCTCTGTGTCTCTCTCTGTCTGTCTGTCTATCTATCTATCTATCTATCTATCTATCTATCTATCTATCTATCTATCTATCTATCTATCTATCTATCTATCTATCTATCTATCTATCTATCTATCTATCTATCTATCTATCCATCTATCTATCTATCCATCCATCCATCTATCCATCTATCATCTATCCATCTATCCTTCTATCTATCTGTCTATCTATCCATCTATCTATCTGTCCCTAGAATCAGTCGCCTCCTTCCGACCTCTGTCCCTTCAAAGGACATCCGAATCAAGCGCATTACCAACGGGGGTAACAAAGTTGACCGAGCGCTGATGAGGGCTCGACCCCGGAACACGAGAGCGACAGCGCGCTGTCAGATTGTTGTTGCTCCATGATTACTAGGGATTGATGTGCGGTTCAGTCAACAGAATACAATGGACGCCCAAGTAGTATGCACGCATTGTGCACAGCGGCCTCTTTCCGTGGATGGGCGACTGTGCATATATGTATGTAACTATGTAACTATGTATGTATGTATGTATGTATGTATGTATGTATGTATGTATGTATGTATGTGTGCATGTATGTATGTATGTATGTATGTATGTATGTATATATATGTATGTATGTATGTATGTATGTATGTATGTATGTATGTATGTATGTATGTATGTATGTATGTATGTATGTATGTATGTATGTATGTATGTATGTATGTATGTATGTATGTATGTATGTACATATATGCAAGTATGTATGTATGTGTGTATGTGTATATGTATGTGTATGTGTATGTGTGCGTCTTTGTCTGCCTACCTGTCTATCGATCTGTCTACCTATGTAGCTACCTATTCATCTATCTGTTTGTACCCTATATCTGTTTATCTGGTTGTCTCTCTGTTTGTGTATTCTCTCTGTCTGTCGATCGATCGATCGATCAATCAGTCAGTCAGTCAATCAAGCTATTATATCTGAAATGGCTTTTGTGGACGCTGAGAAATTTTCGAAGATTTACATTACATTACATACATACAATGAGCGCCTCTGAATAGGCAATCTGGTAGGGGCGCTATAACAAGTGTTCAAATACAATACAATACAATACAATACATACTTACTTACATACATACACACATAGTTGTATTCATATATATATACATACATACATACTTTTAATTTATTTAATTTTTAGTTACTCTTCCTAACGACAACATTAGGCCTATACATAAGACGCAGTGTATAATGAAGCTTCACTGATACAAAGAGCAGACCTTCAGAGTCCAGACCCGGTTAATAGTGTCGCCTCTGTAGCATTAAATCGGTTTTAAATGAAACAAATTATTCTGAGAATATCACACCAACTGGAATTTGACACAAATAGAACAAGCAATGACGAGAGCCAAAATAACGCAATTAACGCATAGATTAATTCAGATAATGTAATTATATATGTATTCATTATTTTGTTCGCTTAGTTAAGCCCCATGGACTTTTAAATAATTTATATTCTAAAATTATTCCATATAAGTTATTCAATCAACGGTCTTAATTGAAAACAGTCGAATATTTCTGATGACAGAACTTTCCTGATTATTTCGTCTGATCAGTATGCATGACGTACATGGAAATGGAAATTACTTAAAAACAAACCTGTGAAAGCTATTATAACTAATTTAATTAACTCTACATGCAGCGCGATGACGGAGTCATATAATATGATAAAAGGTATTAAAAGCAGCAGGTTGGTTCCGGATAATGAGAGCCGAACTAATTACTGAAACTTGCCATTCGCTATATTTGAATTAATAAAACATTGCGTGAAACAAAATATAATTATCCCTAGTTGTTATAAAAAAGATAGATGACGAGTCTTCTGTATTAGATGGCGATTCTCATAGATGTAGATGAGATATACCTGGTTTGCATTCAGAGGTGTTGGATCGCAGATCCGGTGGGATCCAATGAATTTTAACACTGCAAAGTTATTACTTTATCCATGGAGCTTATTGTGCGACTGTGATGATAAAAGTGCAGTTTTAGTGGAATCCTGGAGACAGTCTTCAGGTGGCTTGTTAGTAAGATGATAAGCTATGTAATGAGCGAAACTTTTAAACTTTTGGGGAAGCAGTCTTCAGCAAGAGAGGAACTGGTGATGGATGTGATGATTGGACCTAAGACATATGAAGTATTGTCTTTGATGACTTAGTAATAAAGGGACGATCAAATGTATCTCAGTCGAAGGTGTAGGTGGGGTTGGGTTGAGAACTGGTGTCCAGAGTAGACCAATGGTATAACAATCCATCGGAGGAAGGAATTTAAAAAAACTGAGATCGATGGACGAGATCTAATCCGAAAGATTTGTAGGAACCTGTCGGCAAGAGGTAGTGTGTGATGGGGAGATGGGTAGTATATTGCATTTGTCATGGTGTGGATATATCTTATACTCACCCCTCCCCTGAGAAGAGCAGCTGTAGGCAGTGTTTCCGTTAGAGTCAAAAATATTACTTATTCCTTAGACTAGAATGTTGGACGTAGCTTATTTCTAACGGTTATCACACCGGGCGTTTTTGACATAGCCGAATATAATACACAATCACAAACTATTATCAACATTTAAGACAGCATTTTCAAGTTCCAACGAAAGTTTGTATACGCCAAGAAAAAATAATACTAATGTATAATACGAAGAAAAATTTTAAAATGTCAGTCATTAAATCGGCAGAACAATCTACGTAACGACGAAATAATAATTATCTCATTAGCCTTTGTGCTTGGCGCCTATACGTACGACGATAAACTAATGGACTGTGCAACTCACAACTGGAATTTTACTTACGCTTATAGCCCGAAAACTTTGGACATTTTGGACATTTGTTCGGGAGAATCGGGACGCAAAAAAGGCCATCTGGGCGTTAACGTAAACACTGGCTATATGTGGATTTGGATGCGTTGTCAAGTTGACGGAAAATACGACACAGACGCCTGAATTTGAAGAGATGGAAAAGTAAATGAGATTGTAAATGAGAGCGTTGCCAACACCTCTCAAGGACGGGTGCGCGGTCTCCATGGTAGCGGTCTCCATGACAGCAGCAATATCTGAATTGTACTAGAGGATGAAATGGCGTTCAGAAGCGCTACTTGACAGGAGGAAAGTAAATGATAAGCAAACTTATATGCATAAATTCCCCGTCTGTTGTTTGTCATGATAGGGCATGCTTATATGCCTACATATAGGCCTACACACATACATACACAAATATACAGACATATACCACATACAAAATACATACGCAGCACCATAAATACATAAATACATACATGCATACAAACATCCCTACATAGGCCTAATGCATGTATAGGCCTACAAACTAGAATGCATACATACACAAATTACACATACATGCACAATTGCACATACATACATGTATACATGAATGTTGGTGTTGGCGTCTTTGCGCTTTCTTTTCCTCAGCGTCTAAATTAGATTCCCGGCGTCATATAACTGCTGTAATGGATGCATCCGTCGAACAAATGGGAGGCTCGTATACTTTCATGTCTCCCTCAGGTCTCATTATTTTTACATTACAACCTCCCGAGACAATCACTTACGACATACATGTATAGACGTCTGTTGTATAACGTCTGTCTAAATGTTGATGTGCGTGTACGTATATATGTTTATGTGTGTATGTATACATGCCTATATGAGGGGACGCGGTGGTGTAGGCGTGTAGCGGTATGTTCTGGGCCTTGTAACTGCATGGAGGGTCGCATGCAGGTTCAAATCCACCTCAGGTCACTGCGTAGCTACCCTTGACAAGTCAATGTCCTTTGCTGCCGTTAGGATGTCGTTAAACTCTGGATATATCACAGTGCACGGCGTAACGAAGGGTTTCTGCAACCGGGTGCAAAATTTAAAGACTGCTCCCTTTTTTAATTTCTAGTTGACTTTTAATTGTTCATATCGTAGTACTGTGTAACAGTGTGTACTAATTTAATACAATTACAAATATGATATAGATTCTAGATTTTTTTCAATGGCTTTTTGCTCTGTATTAAGTATTGAAACATAATTTGCAAACGATTTTTATACGAAAAGACAAATTTAAAGAACAAATCGGTCAGCAGTGAGCAGTAGGGCCTATAGCTTGTAGGCCTACTTTTAAAAAATTTGCACTTTTAACACTAGCAGTAGCATATTGTCATAACTGTCTGCTAAGAGCCTAAGATTAAGAAGGCTCAGAAACTTCTTGGGTTTAAGACTATTGGCTACAAGCTAATATTTCTAGCTTTTGAAGAAGCGAACGCATCCATTATTTTGTCAAAATCGATTTGATCGAAAACCTCTTTTTCAGTGCTCATTATTCGCCAAATTAGTCAGACGGTTTTGGCTCACTGTGCTTCGTGAAAATCGTCAGTATACATGTACGTCAGATTCAACTCCAGCTTACCAGAAGTTGATTTTTGCTAGAAACGTGGCATGTATTTTTAGCGATTATTAGGCTATTTGTGCGTTACACAGATGAGAAATGCTTTTGACAATGCGCCAGTGACGCCATCAAACAAGTAATTTATTTACTAAACGTGCGAGAACATTTTCTTTCATTTTTTCAACCGAAACGCCAATACAGCGGATTCTTGGTATAGTCAGTCACTATTCTTGCTACATTTTAAATTGAAACCCAAGTTGTGCTTAGTTTTAAAGTTAATAGGCCTATGTTGAATTATTGAGTTTAATAACACACTTTCTGTCGCGTAGTAGGCCTACTTACATGTGAAAGCTAATTTTTTGTGCTGCGCCCGGGGTTGCCCCCTCTGTCTCTTCGTTTTTCCTCTGATCTATCAATCGCTAGTGCGAATGTGTGATTCATATTTAAAGCACGTCAAACGATACATACTGGCAGCCACAAGATGTCGTTATATATATTTCAAACTACTAATTACATGCTAGAACAGTGGGTTAAAGCAATCTGCGATATGAGTCTTCTACTGCTTTTCTACCAACGATTGAGGACCATTTTAGTCTACCGTGGTCCTGAGTTATCAGATTGGGAGCACCTGTGGAGCTTTTTAAGAGGCGTTATATGATGTGCACCACTTACCTTAGCGATTATGAATCTACATATAGGCCTGCACGTATTTATATACCATTATATGTATTATAATACGTGTTAATGGTTTAAGATTGGCTTAGCGATTGACGCGGTAATACAGAAGTTAAGTGGTGCCTTAGAATTATCATGTGTCTCGCATATGTTATGCACATGAAAAGATATCTATGTATTCTGTGCATTGCATACGTTTGCAATTTCATGCATATCCATGCATTGTACATGTATATATGTATATATATATGCTTTAGACTTATAAATTGCATATATATATGTATATAATCTAAGTCTAAAGCACTTACCGGCAAGGTCGCATGAGCGGAATATCAGCAAGGCGCTGAGGGTCGGTTTTTTGTTCGGCGCTTGTTTTCCGGCACTCAGCGTCGACTCCCTTCGGACCTGTCTTAGACCGTGACGCCAGAAGGAAGCAGACAAAGATGCAGAGGGGAGAGGGAGAAAGAGGTGTAGGGAAATAGACAGACAGAGAGGAAGAGTGGGATGTGTGGAAAAAGAGAGGCAGAGAGCAGGAAACGGATGTAGGGAAAACGAAAGCACAGAGGGAGAAAGGAGTGCAGGGAAATACAGAGGCAGATAAGGAGAAAGGGATGCAGGGATATAAGAAAACAGAGAGGAAGAGAAAGAGATGTAGAGAAATATGGAAAAAGAGAGGTCGAAAGGGAAGATGGACATAGAAAAGCAGGGAAGGAGAAAGGGGTGCAGGAAATAGGAATGGGTATATACAGAGAGAAGTGAGACGAGAGAGAGTGAGAGTGTGCGTGTGTGTAACAGAGAGAGAGACAGACAGACAGACAGACAGAGACAGAGACAGAGACAGAGATAGAGAGAGATAGAGAGAGAGATATATAAATAGAGCAGAGAGCAGAAAGGAGAGAGACATACAGATAGACAGAGACACAGAGACACAGAGAGACAGAGAGAGAGAGGGGAGAGAGAAACAAAGGCAGCAAGGGATGCAGGTAAATACAGATACAGAGATGGAGAAAGGGAGACAGAGGGAGAGAGGCAAGGAAGAGGAAGAGGTGAGGACTCTCAGGAGTGAGAGAGGTAGAGAGGAAGAAGCACAGTTTCCGCTGAGACAAAGACATCGACTACGTCACTACGTAATCATCATCATCAGTAGCACCAATAGCAGCAGCAGCAGCAGCAGCAGCAGCATCAGCAATAGCAGCATCTGGTGCAAAAGACCTTTAATGTCGTATCTGTCGCTGAAACCGTTGCCCGATGTTCAATGAAGCGTTCGGCCAAATGGGAGTTTCGTGTTGCACGTCGCCATATATTTATATAGCGCCACCGCAGAAGTTACCAAAGAATTTCTATTGGCAACTCCTTTCGTCCCTTGGGATGATGATGCTGCAGGCGGCATCGCTGATTAGTTCTGCATGGCGCTTCTCTATGAAGCGCTCTAGCGCTCTCTGTCACTGTCTCTGTCTCTGTCTTTCTCTCTGTCTGTCTCTCTGTCTGTTTGTCGGTCTGTCTCTGTCTTTCTGTCTCTCTATCTCTGTCTCTGTCTCTCTGTCTCTCTGTCTCTGTGTCTCTGTCTCTGTCTGTCTCTGTCTGTCTCTGTCTGTCTCTGTCTGTCTGTCTGTCTGTCTGTCTCTGTCTCTCTGTCTCTGTCTCTGTCTCTCTCTGTCTCTCTCTGTCTCTGTCTCTCTGTCTCTGTCTCTGTCTCTCTGTTCTCTCTGTATCTGTTTCTCTGTCTCTGTCTCTGTCTCTGTCTCTGTCTCTCTGTCTCTGTCTCTCTGTCTGTCTGTCTGTCTCTGTCTGTCTCTGTCTGTGTCTGTCTCTGTCTCTGTCTCGGTCCGTCTCTGTCTCTGTCTGTCTGTCTGTCGCTCTCTCTTTCTCTCTGTCTGCTTTATGAATTCGACAATTGAATCGTCTCTGTTGTCAATCGAAAGAGAAGCAGCGTCGCTTTATTCGATCGGTGTCCAATTGCTGATGCCACATCTGCGACCGGGATTCGAATCCCTCTGCTGCGTCTTCAGTCTGTTTTCGAGCTCATGGGGAAAGGTTTCCAATAGGATGTTGCATTACTGTTGTTGTGTTTGCGCCTCAGCCGAAAATCTTCCAACCCTCAAACCACGCATCTGAGAAATAAAGTTGATAGGGTCGTGTACAAGGAAAAGGTCGAAGTACTAAATGAACGTTCGTATACCGTACCCTACAATGGCGTACGGCCGCGTGCCCTGCCCTAACGTAGCTGCAACCCTACCTACCGTTTCTATTCTAGTCTAACCTACTCCACCTTACTCTACCCTGTTCTATCTGCTTACGATACCCTACCACTCCGTAGCTGCAACGTTACCCTACTCCACCCTGCATAATCGCTAAATTCTAACCTAAATTCTAACCTACCCCAATCAACTCTACTCCTATTCTACCAGACTGAAGTCTACCCTCCAAAATTCTGCCGGTATATATTCTACACCAACACATACTACTGTACTACAAGTACTCTACTTCAACCTATTCTATACCCTAACGTCTACGTTTCCAAGTTTACAATTTGGGCTTCGCTCTCTAGCGAACACGTTTGTAAATGGATTAATATCCATTCGGTATCTATGTGACCTCATCCGCCTGCCGACCTCAGCCACTTCTCTTCGCCCGCTACGCTCACTTGACCGGCATGATCTCTTTGTCCCGCGAGCGAGAACTGCTATAGCTAAAACGCGAGCCTTTGCCTTCATTGGCCCTGCACTATGGAACCAGCTTCCTCCTTTGACACGCTCCTGTTTATTAACTGGTGGGCCAAGTGCCTCTTTTCGTTGTCTGAAGACCCTTTTCTTTTCTCTGGGTCTTTCGCACTGGAAGCGCCTCTGATTGCAGTGATTGGTGCGCACTGCGAGAGGCGCTATATAAATTGCTAGATACAATAAAATACAATACAATCGGGCATCTGCGTATCCATGGAAACTCTGGTTATAAGGCCCGCCTGCCACTTGCCTATGAATAGATGAATCTTGTATTAGCCTTACACTTTGGAATGTGCTCCCTCCCTCAGTTCGCTCTACGATTCTGTCAGGAGGTCTCCTATATAGATCTTTCCACTGTCTTAAATCCTGTCTTTTATTTCGGGCTCTATCGCAATTGGAGTGTTTCTGACTGGCGTGCGAGAGGCGCTTTATAAGTCTTCAAATACAGTACTATTATAGTACTGTATTGTATAATACAATGTATCTGCCAACCAGGCCTGATGACTGATTGCCTTTTCCCTATTAACCCTGCGTAACCTTACCCTGCCTGATCTGACCTTACCCTTTCAAAGAATACCTCACCTGATCTTAGTCACCTTACGTGACTTTACCTTTTCCTTGTCTGACCTTACTCTACCTTATGCCACGTGACGTGACCTTGACATACCACGTGTTACCTGACCTGACCTGACCTGACCTGACCTAGTTGTGTCTTGTGTGTGTGTGTTTCTGTGACAGTTCGCCAAGTGGTTTACGTTCACGTGGAGATTCGGAGAGTTCCTCTGTAAGTCCGTGCACTATCTTCAGAACACGTCCGTCATCTGCTCCGTCCTCACACTCACGACGATGAGTCTCGAAAGGTGAGGCTACTGCTGCTGCTGCTGATGATGATGATGATGATGAGGACGATGATGATGATGATGATGATGATGATGATGATGATGATGATGATGATGATGATGATGATGATGATGATGATGATGATGATGATGATGATGATGGTGGTGGATGATGTGATGATGATGATGATGATGATGATGATGATGATGATGATGATGATGATGATGATGATGATGATGATGATGATGATGATGATGATGAGGATGATGATGATGATGATGATGATGATGATGATGATGATGATGATGATGATGATGATGATGATGATGATGATGATGTCGACGACGATGACGATGATGATGATGAAGATGATAATGATGATGACGACTACGCTTATGCAGGCTGTTGAGGTTGGCGATACTGCAATGAGCTGATGATGATGACGATGATGAAGATTATACTAATGCTGATGATGAGGATGATGACAATGATGATGTTGTTGTTAATCATGATGAAGACTGTTGAGGTTGCTGATGTTGCGAATGGTTCGCTGTCTTCGGTGCTTCTCAGAATCCCAGACGATATCAATTCCGCCGTTAACCGATAAATTGGACCCTGGGGAGGGAGTGGGAGAGAGGGACGGAGTGAGGTAGGGAGTGGATGGACTGTAGAGAGGGAGGGAGAGAAGGCGGGAATGTGGGAAAGCGAGAGGCTATTAGCAGACCCCTCCGTTCCAGCTAATGCTCCGACATTTTTTCGCGACTCTAGCACCCACCTGACGACCATTGCAATTATGGACATCCATGCGACTCAGAAACATGTAGGGCAACGTACATAGGCTATAAACTACATTCATGTCTTTATTTTTAAAGTGATCAGGTTTTTATATATATACTATATTCGCAGATTTAAAAAATCCATATATATATAATATATATCTATGCGTGCATGCTCTCCATACGTTCAAATTTGCATCATATATTTATTAATATTCGAACACAATACGGTGTAGAGTCGAACGCAGTATAGTGAAGGGCAAACGCACATATATAATATATATACATGCCTACTACTCCATTTATATCTCTATAAGTATGCAGTAGGTATCGCTGGTCATATATTAGGACTTCTGTTGTGTGTCTTTCTTATAATGGGAAGTTTGACATAACCGATAACCGTACATGTAGTTTAATCGACTTCCAGCAATGTATCATGTGGCCGTTGACAGTTGACTCCTCTACTGTTGGCTGCGGGCTTTTCGTCTTCCGCTTCGGTTAACCCGACCAAGAACTTCCATATACATTAAGCATGCTTGATGCCTATGGAAGTTCTTGTACTTCAACCGTTATAAATATCTTTCATGTGGCTCTAATTAATGCAAGGACATGTCTGGATTGCAAGGCTATGCATACATGTAGATTGATCAGACGTCAGCAGAAATAGTCTGACCGATGCTATAATTGACCAAAGGTTATAATTCAGTTCCTAAGATACACTTTCGTCACTTCTGTCTGTCTGCCTGCCTGCCTGTCTGTCTTTCTGTTTGTCTTTCTGATTGTCTGTCTGTTTGTCTGGTTGTCCGTATGTGTTTGTGTCTGTCTGTCTATAAGTTTGTTTGTCTATATGTCTGTCTGTATATCTGTATGTTTTTCTGTCTGTTTGTTAGTCTGTCTGTTTATCTGTCTGTTTGTCTATCTGTTTGTCCCTCGGTTTGTTTGTCTGTCTGTCTATCTTTCTGTTTGCCTGTCTGTCTGTCTGCTTTGCTCTATATCTGTCTCACTCTGTTGCTTCACTTCATCTCATTACTCCTTCTACATGGACGGCCACACCGGATGCATGGATGTATGCGTACGTATTATACAAAGTCTATGTATAGGCCTACTTGTGTTTTTATGTGTGTAGCCGTGTACGTGTCCTAAGTCTGCTACAGCGATTGTCCAAGTACAGTTAACCCTCTCCAAACCATTCTTCAGGAAAGGCATTCATTCCATCCATCCGTCCATTTCAGAAGTCTTTTGTCAACGATTCGCAAGACGCGATGCATAACTATTATCCTCCGCTTCCATTAAGGCACCCGGTAATTATGACACAGCGGTCTTTCTTCTGCT
>JACEVL010001520.1:315000-430000 GCA_020284085.1 Aporrectodea caliginosa
ACTTAAAAATAAACAGATAAACATTCTTTCTTTCTTCTAAGCGCACCTGCCTCCACCAGGCTCCACGAACATATAGTTATAACAAAGCAATTATACATATTATATATATATATTGTTGCAAGGTCTCTCTAAGAACAAGAACACTCTCGCTTGGGTACGATAAACTATTATTACGATAAAAGAATAATGCACAACAAATATAGCTTTTCGGAAATAAAAACCGTTCCGCAGTCGACAACAGCGCTGCAGCTTTCAACAAAAGTAGTCGAGCATTTCAGCTGACAGCCACTTCACAGAGCCAGGAACCTGTCCGTCGGCCGCAACGGACACGAGACAAACAGCAAGTGACGTCAGACTTAATAGAAGTAACCATGGATACACTCTAACATGGAGTCTTGGCTTATCAACATCAAAACATCAGGTCTGATGAGACATGAAATCTAAATGCCCAGCTCGTATATTCGTATATTCGTTTATTGAGAAAAACAATCTGACAAAAACGCAGAAATGCTTACATGAGTGATAATGGATAATTAAAGTTAATAACAGGCTTACCAATCCTATAATCTAGCAATAGGTTTAGACATAACAAACTATACTCATAACGTAGCCTGATACGAAAATATATATGTATCAATGCAAGACATGTCGCGAGGGTATTCTAGGGTATGTATAGTATGGAATGGAATATGGAATGGAATGGCATGTAATGGTACCCAATTGTATAAAATTATATGGAATGGTATATGGAATGGTATGATCGAGTAGGGAGTACGGAGTGGTTTGGCAGGTTAAGACAGAGTAGGGTAGGAGGAGTAGGGTACAGTAGAGTAGGGAAGTTAAAGTAAGATAGAGTAGGGCAGCTTCGGTTACGGTGGGTGGGCTAGGTCAGGTAAACATTGAAGAAACGAGTATGCATGTATGTATGTGTTTGTGTATGTATGTATGTATGTATGTATGTATGTATGTATGTATGTATGTATGTATGTATGTATGTATGTATGCATGTATGTATGTATATATGTATGTATGTATGTATGTATGTATGTACGTATGTATGTATGTATGTATTTATTTATTTATGTATATATATGTATATATGTATGTATCTGGATACTTAATATAGCGCCTTTTAAGTACCTAACAAAAGCGCTGCAGCGGCTGCACACATCTGCTGTCTGTCTGATCTAAACAAGTGTATCTTAAGACGCATTTGAGAATGTTTGCTGCAATGGCCGAGTGCAACAGTATGTAAATGCAACGAGAGACTGTTCCGCGAAGATTGTCCAGTATATACATGAGCGGGCACGATGAGCTCGAGCTGAAGTGCGGCTTATGAGTAGATAAGATTTACATGTATGTATACATGTATGTATACATGCATGGGTGAGCATATGTTTGTACTTAATGTATATATGAACTGATTTTATGACACGATAAGCTTGTTGTTGTTTTGTGTGACTAGTGCTTTATTTATTGACGAGAGTTGTTGCTGTGACAGCCGAGTTGTTGTTCCTTTCCTAACGAGGCTTAACAACGCCGAATTTAGACGAATCAGCAATTAGATGGGGATAACGATAAGGCCGAGGAGTAGGAAGAGGAGGATGGGAGGAGGAAAGCGAGAGGAGTAGTAAAGACAAATTAAAAACCAAGTGGAATAAGAAGAAGGTACCAAGTGTGCTTATAGTCTATTATATTCCATTCTCCAATAATGAGCAAGTATTATTGTTTTTCGAGAATATCCCTGTATCTCACCCAAATCGTGTTGATGTTTTAAGCAGAGAGAGTTATCAAATCTCTATTCGGTTCGGTGCATGCTGTCAGCTACAGGCAAACAGTAGTACATGCACCGGTAACATTGTATACGTATACGTGTATGTATTTGCAAACTCATCTACCGTACAACGTATAAGCAGATGCATACAAATTACATATGCCTCAGAAATGTACTATATTAGCGGCCATATGATATATATATATATATATATATATATATATATATTCATCTAGCCTTCTTCTTCATCTTCTTCTTTGGTTCTCTGCCTTTTAAGCAGGTTTGTACTTCCAATGTCGCCATTCTTCTCGTTGCCCTGCAGCCCTGTCCTTTAGCTTGCGGCAACTCTCCTTTGCTTGCTGCAGTAACCCTCCTTTAGCTTGCTGTAACCCTCCCTAGCTCGCTGTAACCCTCCCCTAAGCTTGCCGTAAACTTCCTTAGCTTGCTGTAACCCTCCTTCTGGCGTCATTTTCAGTTTTACTCTGGACAGATTGGGAGGTGGTCTCCCGTTGGCTGCCTCCCGCGGTGCTTTTATCAAGACACCATTTCGTCATCTAGCCTATACAGAAGTTAAAACTATGTATGCATGGGCGTAGATAACATACGCTCTTCATGTGTTCTGTTTGCGTATACCCTACCTTGCAATTCCGTACCTTTCCTTACCTCACCTTAACTTACTAACCCTTAATTTACCCTAGCATACCTTATCGTGCCTTACCTTGCTCCGATTTTCCTATTATTACCTAACCTTATATACCTTATCTTATCGTGCCTGTATACCTTGCTTTGAGTTTCCTTAGTTTATTATTTACCTTACCTGAGCTTACCTGAGCTTACCTGAGTTGTGTCCGTAGTCATTTCCAGAGACCTCCAGTGCATCCGATGGAGTCAGATCATTCAACCGGAACAAGCATCAGTGCCAATCAGTTCCGCCAATCAACGAACATACCACACGTCGACGACAACAAAACAAGAAAGCAGGTCGGTTCAGCACGCATGCGCACTCGACACATGTCTATAAATATATGCCTTCTTTAAGATTTAGTAACAATGCGTGCTCTTTGTCTGTGGCAAATGGGCAGAATAATTAATAAAAAAATACAGCATAATTAATTAGCTACATGCACATTGCACATGTATGGCACCAGCGTATAACACACAAACCGATATTCTTAGGCACGTAAAATATCCAGTTTCAGCAAATCGTATGTATTTATGCACGTACGTTCGCATGCATATATTAAGCAAGTATGTATGTACGTGCGTATGTATGTATGTAAGTATGTATGTCTGTATTTATGTATGTATGTAAGTATTTATGTCTGCATTTATTTATGTATGTATGTATATTTATATGTGTATGCATGTAAGTATGTATGTATGTATGTATGTATGTGTGTGTGTATGTATGTATGTATGTATGTATGCATGTATGTAAATATGTATGTCTGTACTTATGCATGTATGTAAGTATGCATATATGAATGTATTTATGGAGGCCTATGTACTACGTACGTATGTAAATATATATATATATATTATATATATGCATGTAAGTATATATGTATATATGTATGAATATATGTACCTATATGTGTCATTGTGTATGCATGTGGACACATGACGTAACGTCCTTTGCTGTCTCAGTACAATCGATAAAGCAGAATCTAGAGCTGGCATAAAAATGTCATCGCGCCTGAATTTCTATTGGAGGAATATGTTCAATTGAGAATTATTTAATCTCGTTTCGTTTTCCCAATATGGCTCTGGCAAAAAGTGTAAAGCTTTCGAAATGCTCATATTCATAAGTTCAAGTTGACCGATACCCCCGCTTCATCTGACCACATTGGCACCGAGGAAACTCTTTACAACCACATCAAGACTCGTCAACAAAAAGATGACTATGATGTACTTCTAAAGGATTGTGCAACAAATGTCCAAAATTTCTGATAAATGTTAGAGGTGGATTGAAGCCATTTCATCAGAATGGCTCGAATTAAACCCTTTGAACGTGGATGAAATCTATTTGATAGAATTGAGGGAATTGAAATCTGAACATCATTTTGCCCTATCCGAATTATTACCAACTAAACATTTCTGGTAATAAAATTGGTAAAGAAGTTTTAGATAAGCTTCTAACCAATAAATTACTAATAGTTGTTGGAGATTTAAATGCATAGTCTATAATGCAGTATGCACGGGTTGTATTTCTATGAAGAAAAAAGGATAATATTTTCATCAAATCATTTAGGCATAGCCGTGCATAACACCGTGCAACCCATCAGTTATAACAACCTAACTCTAAACTCTCTCTGTTCAATCAATCAATCGATATACTTTTATTGTTCACCATAACATTTCAAACATAAAGGTAGACAGTCTTGCACATTCAGTGACAATGGGTAAACCCAAAAGAACCAAAGGTTCCGCTAACAGGGTCACCTAATACAAGTAGTCATTAGACAAACATACTTTCCAGTTCATCATCTTATATCTTCACTGTTATAGATCTATATCTTCTTGCTCAAAACGCGTCGTCAACTTTTTGAAACTTTTCAGATTGTGAAATTTGAAATCTCAACCTCCCACCAGCCTGCATGTATCTATAGTCAGGATTTGTTAGATAGGCGTCAGGATTCCTTCCAAGAAGCGAATCTCGAATGAATCGAATCTTGAAGAGAAATTTTCCTCTGTTCTGTATCACAAAGTCCCCAAGACTATTTTCATGGATTTAGGTTTAGGAGAATTCTGTTGGAAGGATCCATTTCTCCAGAATGACTCCTTGCTTTAACCATGTACAGCCCCTCTCTCTCATGTGTCAACGTCTCTATCGGTAAATGCCACCAGCTCTTTAATGAGATAGCCAACTGCGCGAAGGCTATAACATCTTCAGTGCCCCCTTGGCCCCGCTGCCTATTCATCTGCAACCAATGAAAGAAATGCGCTGCAAAAATAATTTTCCCAGAAATCAATTATCCGTCGTTCTGTTCACAATGAGGTACCTGCCCCACGGAGAGAGAAAAAAAACCAGACAGACAGACAGACAGACAGACAGAGACAGAGACAGAGACAGATATTCAGAGAGGGACAGAGAGTGAGAGAGAGAGAGAGAGAGAGAGAGAGAGAGAGAGAGAGAGAGAGAGAGAGAGAGAGAGAGAGAGAGAGAGAGAGAGAGAGAGAGAGAGAGAGAGAGAGAGAGAGAGAGAGAGAGTGAGAGAGAGAGAGAGAGAGAGAGAGAGAGAGGCTTTCTGAGACAGAGACAGAGAGACAGACATGGAGAGAGAGTGAGAGAGAGAGAGAGAGAGAGAGAGAGAGAGAGAGAGAGAGAGAGAGAGAGAGAGAAGAAAGAGAGACAGAGAGACAGAGAGGCAGAGACAGAGAGAGAGACAGACAGACAGACAGGCAGAGCGGCAGACAGACAGAAACAGAGACCAAAGATACAAGCAAAATGCAAAATACGAAACCCTGGACTTATTTACCTGAGGGAGTCTATAATCAACAATATACGAGCTCCCGAACTGTCGCCTGATCGCAAACGAAGTGCTCTTAGTTATCGAATCCGGCGGCCACAGTGACTGGATGAACTTTCCGATATCAGCGAATGGTCGTTTGAGCAGGAGAGAGATAACCGTGAAATTGCCAACAAAGCCTTCTAGAACAAAGAACTGGTACTACCCACACGAAAAATAACGTCGACTAATGAATACATACCCGAGAATGTGAAACGTAAAACTGCGCTTGCGGCCGATTCGAATCTAATCGGAGAAAATAAAAGACTATTATAGAGTCGTGTGTAGTTGTCGAATCCACTATCCATAGGCTTGTCGGAGCCAGAGAGGAAATCTGAGACACAATGAGATTGAATGGCCTACGGATAATGATGCCCATGGCAGATTTGACTAATGCTGGGGATAATAAAAGGGACCAATCCAACATGGGAGACGGGTCTGAAGAATTATGCCTAAACTTTCAAAAGGTGTGCGATGTAGAGTATTTAGAAATGCGTGGATATACTCAAAAATAATAATAGCTTGATTCTACGCCAATATACGCCGAGCAAACATAATTATTAAAGTTGTTTAGCTAATAATTTTGTAAATTTATTGATTATTTCTATATTTCTGAGCTGCACAAAGCACTCTGTCTTTAACCCATTATCTAAAACTAAGTAATTCGAACGAATCACTCTGCTATTAAGCTGTGCGTATGGCGACAGCATAAAATAATTCATCGAGATTAGATTGAAAAAGATTAATAAAAAATATAAATAGATGGTGACATGACGACTATGGGAAGCGTTGCTGATAACAATGTGTGAAGACTTTTTCTGTTGCGGGTGGAAGTTTATGGAGATGGTAGCCTACAGGTTAATTGAGGAAACAGCGCAGCTGGAAGTAAACGGAGAAGGAGGACAGCTGAAGGGTCACCTTCTGTCCAGGCGGAATCGGGCAGGGACGCCGACAGCAGTGGAGTGGAAACAGACGGAAATATGAAAGCAGACGCGAAGCTGCAGGATAAGCTAGAGGTTAATATTGATAGCAGCTGATAAATAAAAAGGCAGAAAGGAGGACGGTACGCCTAGGTTACTCCACCATGCTATAAGTCTTGTTTTGTTCAAAAGATAGATACAAAAGAAAAACGAGGACGGTACGTCTACATGTAGGTTACTCCACCATGGCATAAGACCAGTGGCGTAGCCACGCCCGGGCAATTATGGGCACTGCCCGGGTTGGAATTAATTCTGCCCGGGTTGTGCAAGCAGAGTCTCTTTCTCTCCTTCTCTGTCTGTCTCTGTCTCTCCTCTCTCTCTCTCTCCGGTCTATCTCCCTCTCTCCTTCTCTGACTGTCTCTGTCTGTCCCTGTCTCTCTAAGATCGCTATCCCTCTCTGTCCATCTGTCTCTTCTCGATCTCCGGTCTATCTCCGTCTCTCCTTCTTTGACTGTCTCTGTCTGTCCCTGTCTCTCTAAGATCGCTATCCCTCTCTGTCCATCTGTCTCTTCTAGATCTCCGGTCTATCTCCCTCTCTCCTTCTCTGACTGTCTCTGTCTGTCCCTGTCTCTCTAAGATCGCTATCCCTCTCTGTCCATCTGTCTCTTCTCGATCTCCGGTCTCTTATCGCTATCTCTGAACCACCGCACTCAGTAATTCTAAGCAATTTTAGGATATATGTGGGTAATGCCAGTATTATGTTTCACATTCCAACTATGTACTGCTTGGACTTTGCACAACTCTGCTTATAGGCTGAGGCACGGTCCGGGCCGGTCCCCTTGATAAAAGATCATATCCAGAGGTCTTTGGCTGAGGGGATAGGACATGGAGTAGAATCATAAAGTCTTGTGTGTTTATACACTTCCCGGGTCACTGCAGAATAATTATATTAATTTTGCTGCGTTTGTGCATAATATAATTTAAATTTCTTCGGATTTGTTTGTGTATAATATAATTTAAATTTCTTCCCGGGTTAGCGGCGTTTCGTTGGAGCCCTTTGGGTCAGCCACACACAAGCGCCGAGTGTGGCTGGCCCCCAGAGCCCCAGGTTGAGGAGAAGGGAAGGACGGAGGAGGGAAGAATATGTGTCAGTAGGGGATGTGGCGAGACTGGCCCATCCAGCGGGTTGTCAACACTAGAGGTCGCAAGATTTTTTTCGTCCTCAGTACGTTTAATCCTTCGCCACAGTCAGATGGAGCGGAGGGGAAGAGGAGGAGGGTGGCGGAGTGGAGTGGGAGAGATAGAGGCGGAAGGAGAGGCTAATGGAGAGACGGAGAAGGGGTAGTGGCAGAGTGATATGATATCTACCAATTACTACTTACAATTATGATTAGGCTAATGTTGAGTTGGTCTGCGCAGCTGCCCGGGTTCCATTTTGAGTCTAGTTACGCCACTGCATAAGACGGGCAATTGTTTTGCTCAAAAGATAATTAAAAAGGTAAAAACGAGGACGGTACGCCTAGGTTACTCCACCATGCTATATAAGACGGATAACTGTCTTGCTCAAAAGATAAAAAATACAAAGGTAAAAACGAGGACGGTACGCCTAGGTTACTCCACCATGCTATAAGTCGGGTAATTGTCTTGCTCAGAAGATAAATACAAAGGCAAAAACGAGGACGGTATACGCTAGGGAGCCGTCCATAAAGTACGTCACGCTCCAGGGGGAGGGGTTTAAGAAAGTGTGACAGTTTGTGACAGGGGAGGGGGGTCAGGCCATGTGTGACGTCACACATTTATTTTTTTAATTTTATTTATAATTTATTTTTTATTTTTTTAGCAGAATTTCATAGCTTTAAAAATAATTTTCAAAAATTTTCTGAAACATTTTAATTAGTTTTATGTCAAAATAGCATGAAATGCATATCTCCTGAATGTGTTTTCACGATTCCTCTCGCTAGGAGCGCTAGTAATAATGCTGTTGCGAAGCCTTGTTTATGTATTAGCCTTGCTTTCGGAAGTATTATTATTTCTATGTTGAAAGTGTGACGTACTTTAGGGGTCCGAGTTTTGTGACAGTTTGTGACAGGGGAGGGGGTAAAAATGGTCAAAATAGCGTGACGTACTTTATGGACGGCCTAGGTTATATACTCCGTCATGCTATGAGACTGTAATTGTCTTGGTCAAAAGACGAATAGGCAAGACCATTATTCTTAGAATAAATGCATACATAATTGCTCGGGGAATGAGCCCTTACAACAAAGCAACTAATCTTTCTAAAATGAGGGAATTTAACAAATCGGATAGATTTCAATAACGTATAAATGTAAACGTAATAATAAAGAATAGAACAAAACCAAAATGAACAAACTTCTTAGCGAATCTGTGCCAGCCACGTAGCCATCCAAGTACGTATGTACTGTATGTATTTATATTTCTGTATGCATGCATGTATGCATGCATGTACATGTATGCATGTACGTATGTATACATGTACGTACGTACGTATGTACGTATGTATGCATTCATGTATATATTGTATGTAATATATATATATATATATTATATAGCTTTTTGTAGTACCTCACAAAAGCGCTAGGGCCGAGGTTTCGCTCAATGTTACATGTGAAAAACTTATCAGAAGGCAAAGAAGCGATGTGAAAGTCAAATATGTCTTCAACCGAGTTGGAGGGAAATTTGAAGAGTTGAGGGCATCTTAGAGAAACAGAGCGGGTCAGAAACAAATACGAAGGTATTCTAGACATGGCCGGTTGGAAAATGGATAGGGAAAAAAGAACAGGCGTCAGTGAGCTGGCAAATTATTATCGAGCACTTTATTCCGTCAATGACTTGGGGAGGTAGCTGATGAGGTAGCCTAGTGCACTGGGTTTGCATAAGAGCATAAAGAAGGTCGATGATAATGACCGATATAGCGAATGATTACAAAGGTATCAGGTAAAAGTAAATGTAAATGTAATCGAAAATTTATATAGCGCCGCTCAAATTAGCAGTGCTCACGAGTTAGCGCCTGAGTCCGCGAACAAGAAAGTCAAGAGAGACAGAGACACAGACAGAGAAAGACAGAGAGAGACAGACAGACAAAAAGACTGAGAGACAGAGAGAGAGACAGAGAGCCATGCTGGAACAAACAGCCAGAAATAATCAACTCAGAAGCATAAAGCAATGAATGTAGACGGAATACGGAAATTATTTTCAAAAAACAAATTTTACTACTACTTTTATTGGCCCTTCGTTTCCTATAAATCCTCTCTGGCTCTAGGTAAAACAAAACGGACCAACCTGAATTTATTAGGGAGCTTAACATTGGAATTGACAATAATTATGCTGATTATACGCAAACACATACACACACAGACACATACACAGACACACACAGACACAGACACAAAGAGACACATACATTTGAATGTCTCCGAAGCAGATAATGAAATGGTTACCGTGTTTACACTTTACAGTTCCCAATTCAAAGTGTTTAGGAAAATAATGGATTTACGATAATCCAAGAGTGCTCACGTGTATTCTGTTATTCATTATTCTTTCATTACGAGAATTTCTATAGCGCCTATACCCATGGAACTACTCAGAGGCGCTCCCAACCCCAGCGCGACCAAATAAGACTGTCTTAAGATGACAGAGGAATGCCTGAGAAAGGGTTAAATTGTGGGTTATGAAGGAGACTACTGTGAATTATCGAAATCTAAATTGAAAGTCTGTCAACATTTGCTGCGTTTTCGGATTCCAAAAGTTCTCTCTCTGTCTGTCTGTCTGTCTGTCTGTCTGTCTGTCTCTCTCTCTCTCTTAACCTCTCTCTCTCCACCTATTGGCATTCACACCCTTCACTGCAGGAGACCATTCGAATTGGAAAAAGTAAAGTGGATTTAAAGTGAATACCGAGTCATATTAACGTTTCTGATATCGACAGAACTGATCTCCCTTCTGGCCAAAGAGAAGCTGAGCGTGAATACTAGTAATTCAACATTTTTATTTGGCACCTAGCGAAGCATATTATGAATTGAAACCAATATAATAAAAATATGACAAATTGAATATAGTAATAATCCGAACGTATTTTTTTTATGAAACTCCGAGTCCTGTATATATAGTGAGTACCTTTATTAAATTTTTGGATTCTAATAAGACAATAAGACTAGGTTGCATTTGGGTCATGTAAGCCACAGTCATAGATTGCACGTGACGAAATTGCATCCACTAGCCAAAAAATTGGCTAGTGGCGATCATATAAGTAATGTTAAGGATATACTTTAGCCGATTGCCTAGAGGACTCGCACTGTAACGTGGAGAGTACGAGTTCGAGACTTTCCTGAAGGGACCTTGAGCATGCCCTCTACTCACAATTGTTCAGCACCATCGATTGATGGCGTTGAGCAGTAGGTCTTCAGAATGAGGTATATAGGCTCGTTAGTGATTTGACTACAGGGCGAATATTATAATTGATCGAGTAAAAAGACACTGCCTGGTTTGTATCAACTGCATTTCCCCCATTTAATGGTCTGATGCATTGCATTGGTTGAAAGTCTGAAAAATAGTCCACGTTGGTATATATATATATATATCATGTGTGTGTTTGTGTGTGTGTGTTTGTGTGTGTGTGTGTGTGTGTGTGTGTGTGTTTGTTTGTGCATCTGTTCATTATATAGGAGGTGTTTAGGATCTTGCTGTTTTGTATAATTCATCGACTTTTGTATTTTAGCAAAATAATTCATCTCCTCGTTTGTATCGAGTATGTTTTTCCTGAATCCAATGAGCTGATGAATATGTATGGTGGCCTATGGGCTGAATTCAGATCCTGCCTTTACTGGTCATTATATTCAGCGATGTATAGCGATCAGAAGAATATAATTAATGTCTGAAGGAAATGTGAGGGGTTGGCAGGTGCACATGCAGACATTTCCGTCAGACATTGATGCGATGCACAAGGGTATGATGCACTGTGGGATGGATGCGAGAGGCTAAATAAATGGTATCTCTTGCAATGCAAGCATGGGCGCTCGCACATAGAGGCAAAAGGGGCACTTGGCCCCTGGAAAATTGATACCTATTTTTTTTAACTACTACTTTTTGGTGTTTGACAAATTTCTTCGCACTGAAGCACTAATTTAAAACAACATCCAAACAAAATTTGTTTGGATATTATTTTAAATTTTACATTAGAAAACCTCTATGAAAAATGCCCATGTTCTTAATTTAGGCCTATACTGTTTTCCATTTTACAACCTCTTGCTAACAAATTTAACCGTGACAATTGTGTTTTGCCCACTCCTGCAAAAATCACTTCGGGCGCCCATGAATGCAAATGAGATTGAAATAGAGAGAGGGAGAGGGAGATCCAATAGCAATTGGCCACGCTATTACCGGCTTAGGTCGGACTTCTGTTTCGTTGGTCGAAGGAGAAACCGAGGTCCAGCGTCTATTGTCACCATCGCCTGATTGAATAAACATCAACAGATAAAAGTATTCTCTCTCTGTCAATTATGCATTCTGCGACCGTCAGCATCATCATCATCATCATCATCATCATCATCATCATCATCATTATCATCATCATCATCATCATCATCATCATCATCATCATCATCATCTCCTCCACCTGTATGTGTGCGTTTATGTACGCATGTATGTATGCATACATTAGTGTTCGTATGTATGTCTCATGCATGCATGCATGTATGTGTAATGCATACGTATTGTATTTCCTTTCTAGTACTACGCCTTTGGTCGTATACGAGGCGTATAGTTATACCGCAAAAAGCCCATTTTACATGCAGCCTTAAGCTGGACGGGTATCTACATAGTCAATTCTAGTACAGAACGCCTATGGCAGCCGATGTTTATGAGCTTAAATTATTCTAGTATTACGCCTTCATGGCAGTGAAAATATATAGCCTGAATTTGTAATTAATATATACGTAGCTGGCTTGATCGCAAAGTAGCTCTTCTTTTGTGTAAAAGTCAATATACATGTATTATGTAGTTTGAATCATGAAGACATAGCTTGCAGATGTTTCTCTATAGCACGTTCATTCTTTAATTCCACTGTTGTCTCTTTCAATAGGATTGACTGCACAGCATATGCATCGATTCTGTGGCTGTTGTAACTGATCCTGTTAAATACTGAGAATGGACTGATAAAATTTATTTTAGAATGGACTGATAAAATTTAGTTTAAAAAAAAGCAATCGACGTCGAAGGCCTATGATGTCTTTAAACAGTTGAACTCATGATGATGATGATGATGATGATGATGATGATGATGATGATGATGATGATGATGATGATGATGATGATGATGATGATGATGATGATGATGACGATGATGATGATGATGATGATGATGATGATGACGACGATGATGATGATGATGATGATGACGACGACGACGATGATAATGATGACGACGACGACGACGATGATGATGATGATGATGATGATGAAGATGGTGGTGTTGATGATGATGGTGATGATGATGATGATGTTGGTGATGATGATATATGATGCATACATATATAACTCAGTGAAGGTACTTCACTAATGAAGCCTTCCATTGCTGGTTTCTGTGGTCCCAGTTCCACAAGGACGTAAGTAAGTAATAATTATATTCTTTATAAATCGATTGCTAAATCGAACTTTGTTATACATACATCTAAATAAGCACAGCTTAGAAAGCATATAACAGAAACTAAACATGCGTAATGTAAATGGTCAAAAAGTGGCACACAAGGAATGCGATGCTGTATTCCGTCGTATTGCATTGAGTAGGTTTGTGATTTTGACTGTCAAAAGTAGGGAGTAAAAGTAGTGAAATACTGCCAGCGAATATTACTGCAATGGGATGTAGGCCTATAGTGTGAACCATTTGGTGTGAATTGTCGCCCTTCCGACAATCGCACCTTAAATTCACATGAAAAAGGTGCTTTATCACCAGGCTCAATATGCTATTAGAGTTTTATCGTCTCATGCACAAAGATTGCATGACATTGTGAGATCCGTGGTATGCTTTATTCGTCGGTCACGTGGTAGGGATTTGTTGGCGCCGGTGGTCAAAGGCTTCAGGCTGGTTTAAACCGACGTTGTCGGCTGGGATATTTCCCTGAGGACACCCCTTCTTTGAACAGCTTTGCTCGAGGCAGACAAGGCCTTTTTTCTTTGATTGTGCGCAACCCTGAGCACATGTTGTTCCATTACTTTCTCCCAATAAAACAGTCCGGGCGCTCCCTTCGACCAAAGGCGCACGGTATAGTTCTCCTGGAGGCAGATGATCGAATGCGAAGAACCGTTCTTTGTTCGCATGTTATATTATGATTATTCTTGTCTTTGAATTTACACGTTTATGTATAATGTCGCTTGTAACTCAGAATGAGGTCTGCAGCGATGAATTAAAGTTGATACTTGCTTACTTACTTACAACACCAGACTTGAAAATGTCCGCACACAGAAAGCATTTCTTATTGCAAGCTTTGGAAAGTAATGTCTGGAGACAGCATAGACTAATGAAGTCATGGACACCAATGTCTAGAAACAGTATAGACTAAAGTAGTTATGGACACCGATGTCTAGAAACAGCGGAGACTAATGAAGTCATGGACACCAATGTCTAGAAACAGTATAGACTAATGAAGTCATGGACACCAATGTCTAGAAACAGCGGAGACTAATGAAGTCATGGACACCAATGTCTAGAAACAGTATAGACTAATGTAGTCATGGACACCAATGTCTAGAAACAGCAGAGACTAATGTAGTCATGGACACCAATGTCTAGAAAGACTAATGGGAAAGCTTAACAATAAAGACTAATGGTACATTAGTCATGGACACCAATGTCTAGAAACAGTAAAGTCTAATTTAGTCATGGACACCAATGTCTAGAAACAGCAGAGACTAATGTAGTCATGGACACCAATGTCTAGAAAGACTAATGGTAAAGACTAACAGTAAAGACTAATGGTACATTAGTCATGGACACCAATGTCTAGAAACAGTAAAGTCTAATTTAGTCATGGACACCAATGTCTAGAAACAGCAGAGACTAATGTAGTCAATTGGTACGCATGACTACGCTAATGGCTAGGCATTTTTACCCTCTCCCCCTGTTTGCAGATATCTGGGTGCATTTTTGAGTAGAAATTAATAACGCATACGGCCATACTTCCCTGACGCGCCAATTGTTCCCCGAAGCTTATCCAATTTCGTTGCCCCAAATCCGCGCCCAAGCATCCATCAAAATGTCCGTAAATTTCAGCAGCACCTGAGTAGACTTGATTAGTGCCAAAATGCGTCAAATTTACTCTGTCTGGTTTGTCGCAGACACTAGTGTTTGCTTAGGTCGCCAGAGGTTTTCCCACCTCCAAAGTCGAACGTATACCTTCTGCTAATCTAATTTAGACTCCTTTTAAAAATGCATCATAGTCACTCTGGTTATTTCATAAGTCTGTCCCGTTGACAGGCTCAGAAAAAATAAGTAGCGCATTCTGTAAGTAAATCTAGCTTGACTATAGAAGGCCAACTCTGCCACTGCTGTTCTCGGATGGTGCCAGACCCAAGCCTTGATTAAGAGGAGGGTGACACTAATCATCTCCGTTGTGGCGCAGCGTCGTTAAACAGAAACTATACCACACAATGCCATAATTGTAATTAGCAACTTCTATTGCGCCGGTGTCTAATGCACAAGGCATCAACCGATGGCACACCAAAACCAAGCCGTAATCAGGTCAACATCCAGAAGATCAGTCCGTGAGAGACAGAGAAAGATGACATAGAAAGCACCCCCTCCCACCGCGAAATGTAGGTCGGTGGGAGAGGTCCAATGCTCGCACCTTGTCGTGGCGAAGCGCTTTCCCGTTTCGCCTTTCTGGCCTGGGGACCAGGGTTGCCAGATGTTGGAAGTGGTTGGTCGCGAAAAAGTAGCCCAAAAGTCGCGAGAGTCGCGAGCTGAACAGCTTAATGAAAACATCAAAAAATTTTTGCTTGCGGCGCCAGGATTTCAGGTTGGGCGGGCTAAATTCTTCCTCTGCGGATGCGATGACCTTTTTTTTTTGCTTGTTGCCTTTTTTATGCTCCAAAAACCTTCCCTTTTGTCCCCTCCTCGCTGTTTTATCACCAATAACAGTGACCCAGTAGCCTACTGCGGTCAATTTATGAGAACTCATAATGTCGCCGTCGCGACCGCGGGACGTTTCAAAAGTAGCCCAAATATCGCGAGGTCGCGAGGACGAAAATTTCAGTCGCGAGCGCATTGAAAAGTAGCCCAACTCGCGCTTTTCGCGACGACCTGGCAACCCTGCTGGGGACGGGAAAGTGGTAGCGAAGCCTACAAGGGTGGCGGATGGTGGCTGTTCTCCTCATACACTCAGCTGCCATCGTAGAAGAGTCGATCGAAAGTACTAAACAGAGTCGGACCATACAATGAACACAGAAGAATTCACAACGGACACAGAAAATGTGAAAGTGCGAAATTCAATGGGCAACAACTGCCAAGACAGAAGGCGTTTATCTGAGGCGTTTCAATGTAGATGTAATTTATATAGCGCCCATAATTATAGCCTCGATCACATGCCGCGGACCCGCGCAGGAGATAGCCGTTCAACCAGAGGCTGTCTTTGACAATATTGTGCTATAGGCCGCTATTGGCGAAGACAAAAACGCCGCCCCTTACTCATAAATGCTGATTAATTATTGAATTTGTTACCGCCATTTCGGAGTATAATTGTTATGCATAAGGGCACGCTTATTCTTCTAAAATGATATCAATGATGGGGCGATAGGGGCGTCATAGAATCTACACAAAGTACGAAGAAAACATTTATGTTATTTCTCTTTTGTTCCTGTTTTTGTTTTTCCGGAATTTGCCGCCATTTGAAAACTGCCGCTCTAGGCAGCCGCCTATATAGCCTATACCTAGGCTAAACCCGGCACTGCGTTCGTCAAATACACAACATGGAGTGGTCAGCGTAGCAATACTATGGCAAACAATCGGAAATAGGAAGAGAAGAAGCGATCGACCAACTACGGAAGCTTTCAGACGGGCGGACGAAAGCAGACTATCTTTAGTGTTACCACTCCTATGTTTTTCCTCCAAGATCTATGTTTTTTTGGTCTCGTCTATGTTTCTAGGTTTTTCCAAAATCTATGTGTTTCTATGTTTGTTTGGAGCTGTTATCTATATTTTTTTGAAAATTTAGAGTGGTAACACTGACGATCTCAAACGGGAAGGCAAATTCTCCTAATCGTAAGATCCAGATTTATGAAGCATCACTTAAAAGCTAAGCGTAGGGCACCAGCTTATTCACGAGCGCTGAGTCTCTCAAGCATACGCTGCGATAGACCGTAGACGAATATGGACCGTTGCAGGATGCTCCCTGCATGTGCCCACCATCAGGCACGTAGCGAGACATAAATTCAAGAGGAGGCAACTTCACGGACCATTGGCAAAATCCTGGTCGTGGCGTCATTATAGTCAATGGAAGTTCCAGTATATAATAAAAGCAAGAGGAGGCAACTGCCTCCTCGTGCCTCAATGTAGCTACGCCTATGCCCACCATTTGGTCGTACCATCGTAGGTTATGGGAAACACGGGAAAAGTTCGTGCGTGGTGCTGGAATGCGAGACCCCTTGTCGACCCGAAGCATTGCAAAATACAGAAGACGAAAGAAAATATGCAACAGAAGTGTAGCAAAGAAAAACGCAAGTGCAAAGAAAAGTCTTCAGGAAATCCATAACCACGTGAACTGCTGGTTGCTATGCAATAATTATACATCAACATCAACACGACAACACTTTCGTTAGCGGTCCTAAGCAACATCACTATTTACAGCTTCTGTAAGGTATATGTATATGTGCTATACGTTCACGTAAACATGACAGAATTCTACCTGTTGCAGACAGTCTGGCACGCAAACCTTTATTATTGGGATTGTTTACTCGTGATTATATATATATGTTAGCAATTGGTTCAATAAAGGATATGCTTACTTACTTAGAAAAATGCGCTAAATTAAGTTCCCTGCAGGGTACATACACAGTTACACACATACAGTGGCAACACACTGATAACTCCAGCCAGTCAAAAATTGAGTTTGTCCTTCTCGGACACACACACACACACACACACACACACACACACACACACACACACACACACACACACACACACACACACACACACACACACACACACACACACACACACACACACACACACACACACACACACACACACACACACACACACACACACACACACACACACACACACACACACACACACACACACACACACACACACACACACACACACACAAACACACAAACACACAAAACACACATACACACACACACACACACAACACAAACACACACACACACACACACACACAAACACACAAACACACACACACACAACACACACACACACACACACACACACACACAAACACACACACACACACAAACACACAAACACACAAACACACACACACACACACACAGACGCACACACACACACACACAAACACACACACACACAAACACACAAACACGCACACACACACAAACACACAAACACACACACACACACACACAAACACACACACACACACAAACACACAAACACGCACACACACTCAAGCGCGCACACACACACACACGCGCACGCACACACACAAACAGACAAACCCACACACACAGACGCACACAAACACAAACACACACACAGACGCACACAAACATACGCAAACACACAAACAGACCCGCTCAAATCGGGGAATTTATGTATCGCTATGATCATGACTTGTTACCACTGGTATTCAAAGGCTTCTTTTGTCGTACTTCCAGCATCCATTCTTACAACACGAGAGGTTCGAATTCCTATCGTCGTGACTATGCTCACACTAATACTCGTTTATTCTCTATCAAATTTACTGGTACCTTGGTGTGGAATAATATCCCTCTGGCTATTCGTTCTTCACCTAATCTCTTGATATTCAAAAAAAAGCTACGCTCCCTCCTAGTTAATGAATTAATTGACTTAACTTAGTTGTATTTGTCTGTACTGCTATTTTAGTTAAGATTGTAGCCTATATTGTTTTGTTAATGTCGTTTAATGGTCTCTTCTTATGTTTTTGTTTGTTTATTCCAATCTAAGTATCGACTGGCTGTAATTTAGCGGGATCCATGATCCCTTTTGGACCCCATGTAACCAGTAGGCCTACATATCAATTCATTGCCTTATTGTTTCATTGTTTTAATCTTTTATTTCCATGTGTTTAACTGTACTTCCCACTCATTCCTTTTACTTTCGATATTTAGTTTAAATTAGTTAAGGTTAGTTAAGATTTTTATGTTAATCAAGTCAACAACTGTTATACTATGTAAAGCATCTTTCGGTCGCCACATATTATGTTGAAATTGTATAGAGGTGTCCCTACTTAGCGGGATCTTTGATCCCTTCAGGGCCTTCCCTTGTGGCACTCAACAATCCATACTTAAAAGTGCAATCTGATTTGTAATATTATTGTTTATTGTTGTTTGGCTACAAATAAACGATTGATTGATTGAAGATATTGAACTGCGGATGTTGTTAACTCATACATTTCCACATGTACGTATTGTATTGTATTGTATTTTCGTTTATTAATCAACTCTAGCTGTCATAACGCAGCTAGTTAAATGTGTACGATAGCGGAACTAAAGATAGATCACTAGATGCCGTGTTTCATCGTCTTCACAGGTAATTTCTGCCGCCATTGGACACCTTTGAAAGGACACCACATAGGCTTATTACGAGAACTCGAGATCTCTGCTGCACATTATTACGACATTTACAGACAGCAATTACTGTAGTATATGATTACAAGTCGACGGGTGTCGTGTCTCCCGTCTTTTTATACTCAGTCATTCATTCATTTATATAGCACCTCTTCAAGACAACTACTCAGAGGCGCTTCCGACTCTAGCAGGGTCAAAGAGAACAGTTTTCAAACGATTGTAGACTGAGTTAGAAAGCGACCTAGGAGCAGGCGCAGCTCGAGAGGGAGGCCACTCCACATCATCACTAACGAAAAAGCGTGGCTTTGCATGGCAGTGGTGCGGGCGAACGGGACTGACAACAACCTCTTTCACGTTCAGGGCAGGGAGCGGCTACTCGGTGAACCCGACGCCGGCCGACAAAGGTCAAGTACCGGTAGTTAAGTCTGAGCACAGCCTAGCTGGCACTCTCATACCAAGAAGGCAAACCTATATTCTATGGACTGACAGACAGGGAGCCATCTCATTTTACCAACGCGCCATCTCGCAAATGATAGGCTGAGTGGACCTCTGGGAGGGTTGCGGGAAGCGATCCCGCTACCTACTGCTCTTCACGCCAGTGATGTTACCACTACACTATGGACCCCGCCCCCCAACAGGATTTCTTTAAACATGAACAGCGCTGGCGGCACAGGATGTCTTTAAACATTGAATTAAAACTAATGTTGTTATGATCTCTTTAGATAATTATCTTCACAGTATCCATCTATAGCGTCTTTTTGAAGATATAAATATCCTCGTCATTTTCTTCCAACCGCAATCACGCCAACGACCTTTGATGTGACGACGTCGTACATGAAACGTTAGCAAATAGATCAATCGCAGTATACACGATGAGGTGGTGCCAGTCTCAACCTGGATAACGGAGGAGGAGGACGCCGCAAATGATCTTTGTTCTCCCTACTAGTCCCTAGACTTGATTTCCTTACCCGGCGCGGTTTCTTGGCTAGGATGTTGTACAGTTAGACTTCTGGTGTTTTCTAGTTGACTTTATTTTATCCTTCTCATTTTCGTTTCTTTACCGCAATTATTTTTTACTTTTTATGTAAAGCGCCGAGCGTTTGCTTGCGTTTAATAAAGAACACACTTACTTACTTACTTACTTACTCACTCACTCACTCACTCATCTCACTTACTTACTCTACTTATCGCAAGTTTAGCTTATTTGCAAGCAACGTAAACCTTCGGCACCACTTTGATAAAGCAGAAATGTGACAGGTGGTCCCGATAGCGCTAATTGGATAACATCTGGCGTAGAGATGCGAGAGGTACCGAGTTCGAGCCCGTAGGCGGACGTGCTTTGTGTTTGCAGGCCGTCTGTTCTGTTAGTAGTTAAGATTTATGTCTTCTATCATTTGCGTTCTTGTGAATTGTTTCAATTGCATAACTGTACACTGTACCGGTTGCGATGTGTCAACCGGATTGTTTCAATAAAGGAAGAATTATTATTATTATTATTATTATTATTATTATTATTATTATTATTATTATGGAAATTTATTTTTATTTTTTTTTTTTTTTAAAGGTATACATGATCCCCCGGGGACTTAATATTAATTAAGAACAATAAAATTCGTCTGGAACGGCACCTAATTATTATTATTATTATTATTATTATTATTATTATTAGTCTTCTGTGCATGTGACACAGCGTTGCCAAAAAAGCATCTGCTTATCGCAAGTCCGAATCACGCCGAGTTAATGCATGGTGCAAGCAACATTGGCCAGTGACCGACGGCATTCAGAGTGAAAATCATTAGACCTATGCTTACAGGTGGTCTTGATTTAGTTGACGATTCTAACGTGATGTTTTGCTACTTTTGCTCGAATGCGTAACTAGACGTATTGTATATACGTGGCGACTTTTATGGACCCAACAAAGGCGCAAAACATGGCCATTTAACAGTAGACGTCAGATATAAACAGGCGATAAAGAATGTTTACACTGTTTTCTTGTACAGTCAGCTAATCGCCCCAGTTGATAAACGATTTCCGTAGTAGTAATATCGTCTTGCTAGAGGACACATTCATTGTGATTTTATTACTAGACATTTGAAGCCTATGAGCATTCTGACTATATACATCAGGGATTCAGGGTCTGCCTTTGCAATACATTATTTTTAGAGTGTAAAAGCGCACAGGGTACTCCCGATAATACTTCGGTTCACTCCTGCGATCGTAAATAGTTCTGTATAGTTTAAGCTTTGAAAAGCTCTCTCTCTAAAGCCAAAGACACACAGGTGAAATAATTTTATTCGCGGGGTAGGGTATACTGTCACTCAGTGATTACATTCTGCTGCTTTCAGATGCCTTCTCAGCCTTGGTATTTCTATTAACAGTGTGTACAGTACTCTCAGACAGGTTAGTAGTCATTTTGGAAGGACACCTTCCATTCTTCAGAGGCAACTATCAGAACTTGAACAGTCTCAAACATGGCTGCTACTTCTTTGATGGCTTGTTCAATTGAATGCTTCACCAGGTGACTGTGCTTCTCGTTTAGAGAAAGTCCTAGTGCCTCTAGCTTTTTCACCAAGTTCAAGCATTATTGTAATTGGGTAGCCTAATATTGACCGCACTGACCGTATTGCATTAGAAGGCTCTAACAAGTAAATTTGTATAGAGTTTCAGCTTTAGGTAAATTGATACAATACATTTAAGCTGGAGTTACGAAAAATGTTTTTGTTGTCTGCTACTGTTAATTTAAAAATAATAAATTTCTGCTGTAACTCTGCAAAAAATTTGTTTAGACAGTCATTTTGTCACTTTGGTGTCACCCCTACGATGGTGACACCCGGTGCGCCGCACCCCCCGCACCCCCTAGTGACGCCTAAGATCATGGAATGGATTAACGTCACCCAAACTGAGTAAACAAGCAACGTGTGTTGATGACGTTTGCTTGGTATGTCCTGAAATAGGTTGTGACCCAGATTTTTAAACTACTGACCTTCTTTAATTTTTGCAAGGAAACCTACGCACGTGCGTTCTACGAAAACAGGAGATCAAGATAAAAGTAGGGTAGTCAATTATGTCCTACTCACCGTATTGCATTAGAAGGCTCTAACAAGTAAATTTGTATAGAGTTTCAGCTTTAGGTAAATTGATACAATACATTTAAGCTGGAGTTACGAAAAATGTTTTTGTTGTCTGCTACTGTTAATTTAAAAATAATAAATTTCTGCTGAAACTCTGCAAAAAATTTGTTTAGACAGTCATTTTGTCACTTTGGTGTCACCCCTACGATGGTGACACCCGGTGCGCCGCACCCCCCGCACCCCCTAGTGACGCCTAAGATCATGGAATGGATTAACGTCACCCAAACTGAGTAAACAAGCAACGTGTGTTGATGACGTTTGCTTGGTATGTCCTGAAATAGGTTGTGACCCAGATTTTTAAACTACTGACCTTCTTTAATTTTTGCAAGGAAACCTACGCACGTGCGTTCTACGAAAACAGGAGATCAAGATAAAAGTAGGGTAGTCAATTATGTCCTACTCAATTTTGCGGCAACAGATCTTAACTAGAGTAGCTATTAAAACGCTCTTATGCGGCTCGACAAAAACCGTCATCTTCGAAAGATGTAACGGAAGAGGGAACTAATCTCCGGCTGTCTGATCTCATCAAATCATTTCTCTAGCGCTGTTTTAGTGGATGGTCATTTCGAGCGAAAGCGCTGTTGTCATAATGCGCAATTCTTTGAAATTCACTCGATGTGTCAGTGAAACCTAACTCTGTTTATCTTCAAAAAACAGGTGATTAAGATGCTCGTCGCCATAGTGATCCTGTTCGCCATCTGCTGGACCCCAACGCTCGTCGACAGCGTCCTAGTGGCGTTCGAGCTCCTGGATCGCCTCCACTACGGTCAGCTGAAGCACGCCCGACAGGCGTTCGCACTCATGTCGTACGCCAACAGTTGCGTCAATCCCATCGTCTACGCGTTCATGTCGAAGAACTTTCGCACGGGCTTCAAACACACACTGTGCGGCGTCTGCTCGAGGCGCGGTCGCCTCGATTCGCGCGCTCATACACTGCGCAGGGCAAGGCAGACGTCGTTTCAGACGCCCGCCATATCGATGGTGTACACCCGGAGCGCTGCGAGTGCGTTCCACTCCGGCGGTGCTGGAGCTCAAGGGCAGACAAGCGGTAGTAGCTACAGCTCCAAGGTCAAATCGCGCCTTGCCAGCAAGGAGGGGTTTGATCCACACGGAACTGCGGAAACCCTGATTTCACCCGTATCGGAAGAATGAGATCTTGATATTTCGGATACTGTGTCGGAAGTGCATTGCACCGTGTACTCATTGGTGTACTTGTTCAGTTTAGCGCAACTGTTTAGCTTAGTTCCATACTTGTTTAATGCGTAGGTATTGTAGTCTCGCACTGTAAGTATGGTTCGTAAGTTAATCGTCTACTATTCTCGTTATTGTTGTAGATAATTATTGTTGGTAATTGCAACGGCAGTATACAGCGCTGTAAATTGCAACTGCAAGATGTTAGGAGAGTTCGCTGGTTGCTTCATGCATGGTCTCAAGAACTTAGAACTAAGCAGCACCCCGGTCCATCGTGTATCAAGCTCAGCGTTATTGTGTTTACTGGGACCAAAATACAGAATAACAGCGGTGGAAAGTGGTTACAGACAGATGTTGATTGCATTATTTTGGTATTATTATTATTATTATTATTATTATTATTATTATTATTATTATTATTATGATTTCGAGATTATGATTATGATACATGCTGGAGGTCCTCCACTGGCTCCCTGTCTGCCAGCGCATTGAGTACAGGGTAGCTGCTTTGGTTTTGCGCTGTCTCCAGGGCCTCGCCCCAACTTACCTCCGTGAGCTCTGCTGTTTGATTTCGGTTGTCCCAGGGCGTCGCCTCCTACGCTCCGCAGAAAAAGGAGTTCTTATGGTTCCTTTTGCTCGTACTGCAACAATGCAGAACCGAGCTTTTTTGTGGCAGGCCCAATGATCTGGAATGGTCTTCCTCTAGAGCTGCGTCTACACCCTGGGAGTCTGCCTGAAACTTTCCTTACTAAACTCAAAGCTGTTCTTTTTGGGCGCGTTGGAGTCGGGAGCGCCTCTGAGTAGTTTCCTTTGAAGGGGCGCTATATAAATGCCCGAATGAATGATTACTTCGTCATAACTTTAAGCGCAATCCGACTATTTCTTTGCAGCATTAATTTTAATAATAATTTTATTATTATTATTAAATAATTTTATTATTATTATTTTTTCCCCCGAGGTATACAGGATCCATCAGGGACTTAACTACTTGAATCATTTAAATGTTCACAAGGTGTACAAATAGTTTCTGAGGTCAAATTATAAAAAATATAATGAAGTTTCATTGTCAGAAACAATTTATAGAACCTCTTGTAACGTTCGAAAATCAACATTTTCAAGGCTCTTAATGTTTCACAAGTCGTTAATGAGCTTGGACCAGTCTGTAGCACTACACCAAAGTTACTAGTTTGAAGCAAAGTCAACACAATACCCTAAGAGCAAAACTAGAACTATCTATCTATAACAGAAAATTATTAATAATTTAAAATTCCAATATTTTGCTTTGACCTTTCATGGACTGCAATACCGTGGATTGCCCCCACATCTGTTACAGTAGTTCACCTAAAATAATAGACTACTGGATTCTCTCTTTCTGAGCATATACACTGTGTGTGTTAGTGTGGTCCAAAAAATTGTAAAACAGCTAAAATGAAGCTTTAAAATAGTAATTTACCTTTGCAGACTGTCGGATCGCAAGCTAAAAATCAAAGAATATTATTATTGTTGTTGCTGTTATTATTGTTATTAGACTATTGATTATGAACAGTTGGTCTTCAACTATGGATTTGAAAACTTTTCCAGCTCATAATATTATGCGACACTTTCTGTCTATGTGTCTGTCTGTCCGTCCGTACGTACGTACGTCCGGGCAGACAGACACACAGAAAGGCAGAATATAGAAAATTTGTCTGTCTCTTGTCCGTCTATTTGTCTTCTGCCTGCTGTCTGTCTCTCGGTCTTCGCCTGCAGATTGTCAATGTGCGTATACTCGTATATGTATGCGTGTATTTTGGTGTAATGTATAGGCTACCATTGCTGTCAGTGGCGGCGCCAGGACATAGGTGATCTGCTCAGCATCGTTTGTAAATAGATAGCCCAAAAGACAATTAGGCCTACGTTTAGTCTGAGTTTATGACGTTATATACCATTATATATAGAGGGTCTATATATAACAGAATATACGTGCATAGGCGTATCTGTAGCCTACATAAATATTCACGTTTGTGTGAACTTAAATTGTACATTGGTGTACATAGAAATATATAGTATATTCATTCAAGAAATAAATATTTATATAGTTCTGTTTTAAAACTGCGTTGACTGTTTGGTTATAGAATAGAATGATATAAACGGAATGGAATAGACCAGAATAGAGTGGGTTATAGACTAGTTTAAATTACTGCTAGCACTCAGAATCTCGATCCGCCCTTGCGTAGGCCTATGTGCCTGTGCTCTTTGTTCTTTGCACTGTATTTTTTTTAGCTTGGACTTGAGAGCGACCATAAAAAGCCGCCCCGCGTATTTCCGCAGCTCACTGCATGGCTGCATGCAAAGTTCGACCGTAGGCCTACGTTACAGCAGAAAATAGCGTACGCGTACGGTACGTAATTTACTAAAAATAATAGCGTACGCGTACGGTACGTTCGTATTCCGTACGTATGAGCAGCCTTTAATATTAGTTGCTTCTCGTGACGTCACATTTTGTCTCCTCATTTTCTCGTCGTTTTTTTCTCGTCGTTATTACGTCACTTTACAGTTCTTATTTGTAGTTCCGTTTCAGCGAAGAGGTAAATTATTATTTTGTTTTTATTTTGTATAATTTTCCATTCTTTAATTTGTAATTTTGTTATTCCTTGTTAATTCTATAATAAAAAAATATAAAAATTAGCGTACGCTATTTATTAATTTAGCCAAAAAATAGCGTACGCGTACGGTACGCATTTCAGCAGAAAAAATAGCGTACGTTCCGTACGTACGGTCGAACTTTGGCTGCATGCATAACTTGTGAGTAGTACGCATAGTCCGCAATGGAACTGACGCTGAGCCAATAGCAATGACATACGCAATGTTCAGCAATAAATTTTCCTCCTATTAGTAATGATCGAAGACATGAAGTAGCGCTATAAGAAACGAACACCGCTGGCATATGACACGCACAGGAACACACACACATAAATTCTGAGTCTCTCGTGATCTTCTACTGCGGTGGCAACCTCTCTCTGTCACTCTCTGTTTCTGTCAATGTGTCTGTCTGTCTGTCTGTCTCTGTCTCTGTCTCTGTCTCTCCGATACACAAAATCTGAGTCTACTGCGACCTTCTGCTGCGGCGACCCCCTCTCTCTCTCTCTCTCTCTCTCTCTCTCTCTCTCTCTCTCTCTCTCTCTCTCTCTCTCTCTCTCTCTCTCTCTCTCTCTCTCTCTTTCTCTCTCTCTCTCTCTCTCTCTCTCTCTCTCTCTCTCTCTCTCTCTCTCTCTCTCTCTCTTCTCTCTCTCTCTCTCTCTCTCTCTCTCTCTCTCTCTCTCTCTCTCTCTCTCTCTCTCTCTCTCTCTCTCTCTCTCTCTCTCTCTCTCTCTCTCTCTCTCTCTCTCTCTCTCTCTCTCTCTCTCTCTCTCTCGATAAACGCCATCACCTTATGGTATGTTGCACACTTCAGACTAATGTCCGGTATCATCAGATATTACGTAACAGTGTGGCTAGATAAGCTATCCATAGTTTCCAGGCATACCACGGATGTTTCAAAGCAAAACAGTATTGTCTAGTTACATCATTGGTCCAGGGGCAGATGTAGACAGGAGCCATGGCAAGAGTGTCCATTCTCGATTCACCCTTACAAACGTCCACATTGTTATCGGCCAGCCGCGGTCTTCAGCATACCGCGCGAATCATTATCTCTCGCCTCTGAGTAGGTTTCTTGAAGAGGCGCTATATAAATATCCGGAATGAATGAATGAATGAATGAATTATCTGTGAGTATGTCCTATTCTATTGAGATCCGATAAATAGATTACTTTTAGCATTATAATATGCGCACACTTATGTCTTCATAAGCAGGTTGATTGGCTTATGAAGCTGACTGCTTTAATATCATGCTTCTTATGAACTTATGAAGTCCTTCGCTGAGTGTCAAAATCCAAAGGAGATAATTATCTACGTTCAGGCTTGCCCTACTCAAATCACAAAATTGCTCTCCTCCAAAAACTCCCCTCTAATTAGCGCCTTGATATTTCTGCTGAAGGTCAAGGTCTATAGAGCGCATGGTAAAATTCAGCAACAGTAACTAATTGTCGGAAATTGTGTTGCCTTGGCTAAGTACAGCTACAGATGTAGAAGAAGGATATACTTATATAGGAAGTAAATATGAAGATTCCTTCATAAACTCCCCTCTATTCAGAACCCTGATATTTCATCCAAAGGTCAAGGCTAACAGAGCGCAGGGTATAATTCAGCAACTGTACAGTAAATAATAGTCGGAAATGTTTTCTTGGATATGTACAACTATAGATGTATAAGAAGGCAACTTACATAGGAAGCAAATATGAAGATTCCTCCAAAAACTCCAATCTATTCAGCGCCCTGAAATTTCAACTAAAGGTCAAGGCCTATAGAGCGCAGGGTAGGCCCTATATATAAAATTCAGCAACAGTAAATAATTGTCGGAAATGTTGTCTTGGCTTATAAGTACAGCCACATAATGTAGAAGGCTACTTATATTGTAACGAGTTCACTACTAATCAAATACTCAAACGCTCGCGTCTAGTTTTCAAGGTATAATTCTCGCCAAAACAACAAATCAAACGATACATTACCCAACCGTAGAACGACGGTGGAAGAAAGGTTCGCTCTTAAGACGAAGAACGACCAACTAACAAGAAGTCTGCAACTCAGCAACGGGCTGACGGAACATCACAAACTGAAGCACCGTAAGAAGACTTGAAAATGGCACAAGCCACGAACTAACTTGACTACCATGCAACCCAGAGAGATCTCAGACAAACCGACTAGCACGAAGGCTGAGTTATCGGAGACTCTCTAACCGCCCCTTTTCGTACCTCCTTATATAAGCTACTTCCCTCGGCTAAGGAACTACCCAAGGGTAACGAATGCCCATTCCAGGACCGGTTAGGACTCAGTCATGAGACCCTAACAATATAATGCTACTCACATGAGATAAATATGAAGATTCCTCCCAAAACTCCCCTCTATTCAGGTTCCTGAAATTTCGACTAAAGGTCAAGGCCTATAGAGCGCAGGGTAAATTCAGCAACAGTAAATAATAGTCGGAAATGTTTTTTCTTGGCTATGTACAGCTATAGATGTATAAGAAGGCAACTTACATACGAAGGAAATGTGAAGATTGGGCTCCGACGACTTATGCGTACAAACTCCAAATGTTGTTTGTCTAATTGTCTTACTTATTATCGGATTGTGTTAAAGCCCCATCTCCTATTAGCAGTGTGATTTTCGTTAACGATAACGATAACGAAAATGTTCGTTAACGAAAATAAAATGATTTCGTTAACGATAACTATAACTATAACTAAAAATATCATTAACTATAACTATAACTATAACGAAAATAACACTAACGAAAATTCATCTTTATTTTCGTTAATACAAAAAATAAAAATAGGAAGTGCAATATGGACGATACGACATAAATGAGAACGAAAAATGCGAAATTTTTATTGTGAAATTTGTCAGTTACTTTGGAAACTCGTGTATTGATGAAGCTGAATGTATCCATGCTTCAAAGGTTTTCATAGCTCTGAGTAAATTGTGAAACAGCGTATTAATACGCACAATTTTGCTTATAGACTTAATTATTGTAACTAAGTAGTAACTAAAATTAACTAAAATAAAAATCCATTAACTATAACTATAACTATAACTAAAAAATAATACTAACTATAACTATAACTATAACTAAAATAAAAAATCATTAACTATAACTATAACTATAACTAAAATAAAACCTGTAAGGAAAATCACACTGCCTATTAGTTGTTCAATTTCTATAGGCCTACGTGTAGAGCCTACTTCCACGGCGTAGACAGCTAAAAACTTCTTTTTATTTACGCGAATTGGAGGAAAGCTCGTTGAAATATCGTCCATCAGCTTTCTTCTGTTTGACGGAATCTGGGAATAGAGTGGCGAATTTCGTTTCCCGAGGCGATTTTGAAGGCGGCCATAGTTAAAGGATTTCGTTAAGAGGCTTAGACGGAGTTTTCGACTAGGCTACGGTGTCGAATTGTTTGCCAAACTTTGCCGGCGTTCCTTGGGGTCGCCGATGGGAGAGACGCCGGGAAGCGATCACTAAGGACTCTCTCAGTTTTTCTGTGTTCGCCTGTGTTTCGTTTCTTCCTTCGTCTATGTTCCGTCTGCCTGCCTTTGTATCTGGCACTATATATATATATGTATATATATATATGTATATATATATATGTATATATATATATATCTGTGTTTATTTCACCTGCTGTTATTGTTCTTTACACCGCGTTCATGGTGATCCTCAGCTCTTCGTGCCGGAGTATACTGTTACAATTCAACTACCCCCCAACCCCCAACCCCCGCTATATTATCTAACCGCTAGTTACAGTTGCACTCTTTACAAGTAGACTGCAGACGACATTATCCGTCGGTTTCAAATGGCCTTTACGGTCGCCAAGGGTGACGTCAACCATTCCATCAGTTTTAAGTGTGGCATTTACACGTCGCTTGTCGTAGCATATGAAGCGCTATCGTCCAGTCCAGTTCGTCAACTCTGGCTGGTCCGCTGGTCGGCTGAGGTCGTCGTATCCCGGCGAAGTTAACGGGTCCGTGGATTCCTATATCGCGCTCTCGCCAGCGTCGCCGTTAGACTCGTGGCGTGCTAAATTTGTGTAATATGGTAAACGAGGAGGGAAACGGCAAGACGGTTTAAGAGTTATAACTGTTAAGGGAATAACACATCATTTACACGGACATTGAATAGTATATGCATAATTGCATAATACACCTACATTGCATAGTATATACACACTTACTTTGCAATGATGGCATAGTATATGCATATACGCCTAGGGGCCTACACTTCGTAGCATAGACGGTCTATGCATAGCCTATACACGAAGCCTACATTGCATAGTATTTGCATATAATACACGTACATTGCACAGTATATGCATATATACACGTGCATTGCATAGTATATGCAATTATGCATATACACGTACATTGCGTAGTATATGCAAATACACGTACATTGAATAGTAGGCCTATATGCACATAGACGTACATTGCATAGTATATGCATACACACGTACATTGCACAGTATATGCATTTACACGTACATTGCATAGTATTTGCAATAGACTTTAAACCTTAGTCCTTCCCGTGCAGGACTGCACATCGGGCAACGCAGTTTTTCCATTCTTCTCTGTGTATATGCATACACACGTACATTACACAGTATATGCATGTACATACATTGCATAGTATATGCATATACATGCAGGCCTACTTCGCCTATAGTATCTTCATATACACCTATACATTGCGTAATAGGCTATATACCTACATTACATAGTATATGCATATAGGCCTACATGTACATTGCGTAGTATCTATATTTGCTAGTTGTCCGGTTGAGGAAGTGGATTGAGACGAGCTAGACACGATCTGTTTGCAAAACGCCAACCCTCTTCGCTGCTCTTGCAGAGGCGAAGTGACGAAAGCTTTTACCAGAGTAATCAACTAGGCGTGACTTCATTATCATTAATAACTAATTGCCACTAGTAAATCGAATAGTAATCATACTTCTAGAGGAAACTCAGTACTATTTCAGCCATCGTATATCGTAGGCCTTCTTGTATAATTTCTACGCACTCAACCGATCAATGCAGACACGATATTTACTTCTTCTTGTAGAAGCATATCAGCCCACGCGTGTTAATGTCAAGAGCAGCCATATAAAAAGAATACTCTTACTCCTTCACTCTCATCTCCATCCACTTCCCGAAGCGCACAAATCGCAAAACTTTCGCCCGATTAATCAAGGTTTAGCGTAATGAATGCGGAACAACACTTCTGGGCAGCACGTCTGATTGCCGCCGCAAGAAAATTACTGTCATATCGGATTTCTTTGGAGTGTGAGCGGCCTCGGTTCTAATTTTATTAGTCCGAAGCATAAACATCGGGCGACCGAAGCCATACAATCTGTAATTGCCGTCCTTCGTATTCGGACTGCGTTTTCGTACGAAAATCATGTCTAGAAGCAACAAACACAAGCGTGGCCAGGCTGCCCACACTTTGCCTGGATAAACCGACCAGTGTGCCCTGCAATATAACCACCGCTTTCCATAAAAGTGCTGCCAGTAGGGAAATCTTTGGGTGCTTTAGTTATTTACTGTTTCCTCAAACATCTAAGTAGGACTCTAGGGCCGGGCCGCTAAGGGTCATCCATTTAGTATGTAGCCTACTTGTGGAGGGGAAGGGGTTAACCCAATGCATATTGTCGCGTATGGGCTCTACTGATAATGTATACGTACCGTAACGCACGCATAGAAAACTGGGAGGTGGGTTCCATAATGATTTCTCTATTGGCCTTGTTCAAATGAGCCAATGAAAAGCAATCAGAGAATAAATATAGTACTACCGGGAGAAGTAGGACTGTGGGAGGGGGGTAACTTGTACGCCACGGACAAGGACGGTGGACTATCTTTTGTATTATAAAACACGTTAATATAATTAATCCTTAATTGTTTCTGCGTGTATTAAATATAGTCTGTTCTACAGGATTCGGAGGGGTGCGCCAAGCGTACGGACGCAGAGGGGGTAAAATGTACACGTGCGTACAGGGAGGAAGGGGCCAATTTTCCGGATTTCTCCGTAGATACTAAATAGATGGCCCCTAATTGTGCAATGGTCTCATGGCTACACATCCCTGGCATTCCCTGCAACCTTCGAAGATCTGCACTAATTGGGTGCATTTGTCTTACAGTAGGCAACAATGACTGTGTTAAGGTACCATACAGGTAAGTCTGCATTCTGAGCATTTTTAATTTTGTAGGCATGTTCCAGCCACACTAGTGATAAGTGTCATCAGATACTACTTACACCTGTTCTGCAATAGATGCAAAGGCTTCAGCAAAGAGAAGAGCGAAAGGATAAAGTTGAAGAACAGTTGAAGAGGAGAGGCATAAACAATACTCAACGGCAGAACGCCCCAAAATAATAATTATGTGAACAGTGAAGATGCTGGAGAACAGGCAAACAGAGGGCTATAAAAACTAAAAAAATTGAAAGCATGGCTAAGAAATAAAAAATACACAGTGTACCAAAAAACGCCACTTAATAAAAGCAGACATATACGACCGTGTTAACCTTTTCATCTCCATCTACTTTATGCATGTACAGACTGATACAGGACTGTTTCTAATCCTGTATCGCCTTCGCCTACAACAATTGGCATAACTTTTTATTGTGTCGGTGGTGGGAGGATGAGCCTCTCTTGAAGTGGCGCTATATAAATCTGCAATTAGCCACAATGCTCCACAGACATCCGCTGTCTAGTAATGAAGCACAATTATTGTGGCTTTCTATAGTTGGACAGAACTGCATGTACTACTGAACTGTGCTATATATAGACAGACTTCTTAACATTACAATATTTTAACTGGTAAACATGGTCCATGATAATGGAGCGGTGTCTTTTCAAATGTAAATAACGACCATACGAGAAGAAATTGCATAAGATGCACCAACATACGTATACTTGGCGTAAACTTAAATGCAACCACAAAAACTGCATAAACAGTTAATGTTACATTGAATACAGCACACCTTTAACCCCAAAACAGCAACTATCAAATCATTCTAAAAAATCATGCTAACTGATGTAATATATTCGTTCATAATGACATTTAACATCATAAAGGCTAGCGCAGAGAGCGCTTCTGAGTAGATACCTTGAAGGGGTGCTATATAAATGTTCAATTACATCACAAATAACTGTAAACATGCCTCTACTAAACCACTGACTTTAACCCATCTCACAATACTTCACATTTCAAAATTTCAGTTGATTATTCTTCTTCTATCATTGTATATTATTAATATTACTGTTATTACTGACCCTATGTAGCAATGGTCACTTGGATTGGAATTTTAAAAAATGAACTACGAATGGAAGCAAAATGTCTGGAAAATTATTATTATGATCATTATACTTGGTTGACACAGGGCAACTTTAACATTACGAAAAATCAACAATTTTATTATAGGATTGAAGGCTTGAACCCACATATTCTGCATTACAAGGCAATAATAATAATAATGAAATAATAATAACGACAATAATATTGACAATATTATTAATAATATAATAGAAGACAAATGTCTGTCTGTTGTGAATTCAATATTTTGTGTGACACTCTTTCTCACTGTGTCATTTGTCAGATGGCAGCACACATTTTTGTTTTTCTTAGCCATGGGTTGGACTCTTCTTTGTGTGGTTAACTTACCGATTTCATGGTAGATGGCAGGCGACGGGAGTGGTGGGGGAAGGGGAGGCAGAATGGAAAGGGGAAGTAGAAGAATGGGGAGGGGAGCGGAGGGGATGATGGAAAGGGATGGGGAGGGACGGGGATGGAGTGGGGAAGGGGAGATCAAGAGGGGGTGACGAAGGATGAGGGACTACACTCATTTCACATCACTAGATGACGTTCCTATTGTATTGGTTATTTTAACCATCTTAGGACGGGCAAACATCTAAGTAAAAATAATAATGAAGGCAAGCGATCAAATTAACAGAAGAATGAAAAATGATCAGTTTCAACTGCTAATTTGAAGCTTTGGATATCAGAGAATCGAATCATCATTGCTAATCGTCAATAACAGTAAAGGGTTAGAGTTACAGAACCATGCTAATATGCACACGCGCCCAAAATGCAAAACCAAACAACGGCACACAAAATGCTTTGACCAGATTGATAATTACCCCTTTCTCAATTAGATTAATTAACAGCTACTATTCACAAGCATAAAACACCTCTCACTAAGAACTGCTCAATGACAACATAATGCACTGTAGTCATTACATTTTGTATTTACATTACAAACGCACTTATGAATAACACGTACAAAGGAAAAACTTCCAACCTTTTTGTACATCTGAATTGCTTCAAATCTAGGACAATAAATTACCATAATTAAACTGATCTTGGCAAATAATAACAATTAAAAAAAGAATCTTTATTATTATGATGAAATCTTGCGATCATGATTATGCCGAATTCCACAAAAGCACATAAATCCTAATTACCAAGTACAAACTGCTAAAAACACCTAATGTGAACACCCTCTTAAAATATCTGTACCATACAACACACATTTAATTAGCAAATTAATTGCTATTATGACATCTCCAAAAGGTGCAATATAATTCCAATACATGTGAGAAATATAACCACCGCTTATCATGAACACTTGTATGAATCAGTGAAAATAAAACCATCACAACAGCCAAAAGCAACTCATTAAATCAACCAATGGCATGTGGCTAAAAACTAGTTTCGACAAAATACTGGCAAACTAAACTGTAAATGCACAAGTTAGTTTCGAAATCTGAGTAGCACGCTGACCAGACGGCCATAAAACAGTCTTTTTTATTTCAGTTCTAATTACAGAAGTACCAAATGACGACATATACATCAATCTCCATGCCACAGCCTTTGGGAGCAATATCAATTACCGTACACATAATACGGTTGTATATATTCAACCTGAATTAAATTTAGGATCCAGTTCCCAAGAGCACTTTTTATCAGGATTTGTGCTCAAACAAGCACTGCAACCACAGTTCTATGTATCAAGACCAAAAACAAAGTCATATCCTTTCAAGGCTAAATGCAAGCTAAATGTAAAGTCAAAATAAAACTATAATCTTAAACTGAAAAGCAAAATTTAAATAAAACCTAAATTCACGTTAAACAACAGTTTCGTTTAGAAATTCAATTGCATGTACAATGTTTGGCAAATATTTGGCAGTGGTAGAAAACATTTTTGTATCGGAAATCTTTTCAATGAATATGTTATTTGATTTCATCGAGTTCTTAGAAAACTATAACACTACATCAGTTAATCCATCCATATAGCAGTAGTGGGTCTGGAATAAAAGTGGTATGGTCATAGAAGAGTTGAAGCTGGAACTCGTAAATATTCAAAGGCTGATGACAAGTTTCTCTGCAAACACATGCGAGTTAGAAGTCTCAGACTTGACAACGCATTACCTACTTCATGAAAGGCTTCAAAGCAGCAGGACTGAACCCCAGGACACAGAGGCATAAGGCATTAGCAATCATCACCTAAGAAGCAGAGCAGTCCCTTAAGCTAGCCCTGAGGCAGCCATGAGTATGAAGTACTAGCGACTTCATTTTCTTACCCTCATTACGTGAGGACGGGCGATCAGTCCACTTCCTCACTGTCTCATCTTCCCACCGACTACACCGTCGGTGTACTCATTATAGCCGAGTTGGCTAGGGGTGCAGGTGGAACAGAAATCTCAAACCAAATTTCTGCCTTGGCGGGGATTTGAACCCTGAACTCTCAATTGACAGTCCAGTGCACTAACCTCTAAACTATCGAGCATTGACGTCACATAAACCAAAGCACAAATTATGCAACAGATTATGTCAGTGGTTCCCAACCCTTTCCAGAGCAAGGCACCCTTACTAAGTCAATCAGTCAATGGCATCAGTCTTAATTCATTTATTTTAATTCCAGTTAGTTCCTTATTTGAACAACTGCCAACGTTCCTTGTATTCAATCGCTGTGTTACGACTACTCCTACACTACTTTATGCTTTAAAAAAATAGTTACAGGCCCATGTCAGTAGTGATTATCAGTGGTTTTTCATATCTTATGACAGAAAAGGTTGCACAAATATAATTCAGCTGCAGCACACCTAGAACAGATTCACAGGTGCCATGGGAAACACTGGATTATGTCAAATGGTCCTTTCGAATCAGAACAATAGTTATAAAACCCAGCTCTGATCTGTGAAGTATTTACATGCAGCTTCTGCATTACAGCCGACACCCTACCACAATCTGCTCAAGCATATGCATGAAATCATTGCCTAATCAACCGCTGCCAAACATCAAATGATAAACCAATTGATCCGTTTGCACACTTCAGTTAACTCAGAAACATAACCACAAGCTCTCACCAATGCGTAAAATCAATTGATTACTTAAAGAAAACACTCCTTTGCCTAAAGTGGTTACTTTCATCATATTAGATTCAATTCTTAACCAGAACAATTTAGGCGATGCACCATAGAACTTGATCCCTGACCCCAAAATCAAAGGCTGACAAACTTGCAATCGAATTCCTGACAATTTCTAGGAACACAAAGTCATGAAGATCAGGATGTCTCAAAAGAAGTCAATAGTCAATCCGTAGCCATGAATGCTACAGAACGAACAGTAATCCAGCTACTAAGTCACCACTGTCTAAAGCACAGTTTTTCTGAGTAGCTTCGGGTCAAAAGACAGCAAAAGAATCACTTCTGAGATTTTAATTTGTCGATAACGTTGCATATTTTCAGCGATGGACCAAGTTTCAGTCCCATGTACTTCATGATCATTTCGCTCGTCAGAAGTAGCAAGGCCTTCCCATCAATCTCCTGCAGAAATAACGTACATAAGACTAACCACAAAACAGTTCAACAAGATCTCATCTGTCAATAATCTAAATCTGTTCATTTCTTATTTTGAGTATTTCAAGTTATCACCTTCTGTCCAAACAATATAAACCAAAAATGTCTTAAAATGACCTCTTTTCAAATATATATTAAGCCATTTGTGGGCTTGACAGTTTAGATTTTGCTGCATAAATTCTAGAAATGCGATTGTTTTAAGAATGTGTAAGCATGTTGCTAGGCCCACATGCAAACAGTAATCAGACAGTGAAACACACAGACACAGAGTGAGAGCATGCCTTAGAAACGGAATAAGGTTTGGGCACTCAGACAGACAGAGACATAGCCCATATTGTGATGAAGAGCATGCCTTAGAAACGGAATAAGGTTTGGTTTTATAAAGAAGATACTTACTTACTATGAATTATATAAATAGCAGTAGAAGTAAGTGGAGTAAACTGAGCACAAATAAAAAAGTTGATCGCAAAAGAGGAAGCCGAATGCTGAACAGGAAACCTGTAGTTAAGATTCAAGTCAGCGGTCAACAGCTACATCGTACGCGATACTACACGGGAAAGTCGATTAAATTAGTTGTGTCTACCCTACCAGACAATACAAAGGCCCACCAAAGCTGTCATATTTTTTCTATTTTTTCTGCTGTCGTGTAATGGTTTCATTGTGTAGGAATGTTGTGTAGGCAAAAAATCTAATGGTGACTTGGGTAAGAAACTAGGTAAAACATAAGATAAAAATTCATGTAACTGGGTCAAAAATAATTCTAAAATTACTTATGCCCAAAAATTATAAAGGTAACTGTAAAGATGACTAGGTCAGAAAATTCCAAAAGATAACAGGGTAAAAGATACTAACTGGCTGAAACGGTAGAAAGAGCAAGCTGCAGTGCTTTTTTTCAGCAGGAACTCAAACTGGTTCCCATACCTTTTTGCCAGATTCGTTTATATTGATATACATTACTTACTGTCAGTCCTTGTTACAGTGTCACGGGAACGGCGTAAATTATGGTTTACAAATCTAAGCAAGGAGCTATATAAATGTGGCAAGTGCTATTCTACCAATATGGTATGATATCTATGGTTTCTATTTCCGGAGGGGTGAGAGAGCCATATTGAGTAGGAATGTCTGTGTAGGCAAAAAATCTAATGGTGACTTGGGTAAAGCCTAATACGGTACGGCCGTACCAGTACAGGACTAAAACATTTTTACTGTAGTCAGGTGGTTTTTATTATAAAAAAGTCTCTCATTTTCTTATAAAAACGTTTATTTCTGTAACTGTTCTGGTTCAGTGGGAAAAAATTAAGTTTTTTCTGACATAAGTTACAGATGTGAAATAATGTTCCCAAACCTTTTCTACTAGAAAAAAAGCAATTAGTTCCAGGTCGAAGGATTTCAATGAAAAACAGAATGTTTATTATGGTATTAGAGGAAGGTATGCAAAATTTTAGAGCAATATCTGAAGAAATTTTGAAGATATTGAGTTTCAAAGAGGTATGGGGTGACCTCGGTCAGAAAATTCCAAAAGATAACAGGGTAAAAGATACTAAATGTAACTGGCTGAAACGGTAGAAAGAGCAAGCTGTACCAAAAAATAAAAATTGAAGAAAACAAGGCAATTTATGCGTACGTGTTTTCGAAAGAGGTCCTGGTATGGGGTGAGAGCTGGGTCAGCCTCTGCGATGTAGCGTGACACGTCATCCACTGACCAGTGACTGTGGTTTACGGGTAACTCCGAAGGACGTATTTCAGTTGTTGAACTTGCTAGAAAGCACCAACAACTTTTAACTTAATTTTCTGTCAATGAGGCACACTGCTCAGAGCAATAGTTTTAACACCAAAAATTGACAGGATGAAATATCTTACTGTGTCCTGCTTGGGGCATACTAACTTTGGGTAGTGCATTTTATGAAGGTGTGCAGCTATGGATTCTCATGAAACTTCCGACTCAAAAATAGAAACTGCCTCAAGCCTCTCTCAAAATCTAATGGGTCGCTACAATACGTAACCTACCTTCTGCTTCAAAAGCTGGAGTTCCTATACCATGAACAAACCTTCTGTTTCAGAAGCTGGACGGTTCCTATAATAGATAACCTAACTTCTGCTTCATAAGCTGGGGGTTTCAATAACATATAACCTACCTTCTGCTTCATAAGCTGGAACTCGTTTTGCAGAAGGAACCAGCGCAGTAGACTTGGAACTTGAGATGTCCATCAACTGACTGTCTCCAGCAGAGATAGCGGAAAAACGTCGCTTTAAACTAGTTGGATCCTTCTGACTCACGGTCTCCTGTTGGATTGGTGGAATCGCCACGGCTGCAGCGCTTGGCGGATGGTGATGATATGGAACATCTGGACGGTCGAAATGCGGTTCGATTTTAAGGAATGTTGAGGTCAGCGGCAGGGATATGGATGCTGGCGATGGTGGCAACGTGGAAGATGCTGAGGCATTTGCTGATGATATGGAACTTCTGGCTGTCCAAATGAATTATAATCAATTCAATACACTGCCATAAAAATCAACACACAACTGCAATAAGAAATTTATTACTAAAAAATCATCCAGTCCCGAATAAAAAGTAGATAAATCAGCCATGAATACATCAATATGAGGTGCCATACTGCTGAACTGGGAGCACTTCCAATTGAATGAATGAGTACAACAATTAACAACTCCATTAAGACATGGAGGTTATTGGCCAAAGATATCGCGAATTTACATGGAATACGGCTTTATCAGTCCGAAATGTACACCTGACAAGCTGGTTTCTTACGAAACCATTAACTAAGACTTGGAACCCTGTCATGAATCACAACACATACATGAATCCCAGAGACAAAACTCAATGACCTACCGCCTGAATCAGACTGGAGCCCACAGTGTGGGCAGGTCCCTTGGATCAAATCACCACTGAAGAGACCTGGACAGCAATTTATCTCTTTCAGCAGGATCTCCAAGAAGCGAAAACATGTCGACGCCTTCCGTACAACGGGCAACTGCTTCGAATGCTTTACGTTGTCAATAACAGCTAAAGCACGCACAGAAAGCAGTGAATTAATTAATCTGCACCCACAACTCAAGACTACATCATGTTAGAAATTGCACCTGCAAGTCCAGATTAGATAACTCGTTAAACTTGCTAGAAAACATCTGTCAACTCAATTTTCTGTTAAAGAGGCACATAGCTCAGACCAAGACAAACACTTTCCAGACAGCAGTGGAGTAACTGTAAGGGGTCATTGCATAATTACATAACACCGAAAATGACCGTTTTAACCCACCCACCCTATAACGCTTTGTAACGTTTCACCCACCCCAGCGTTATGTATTTATTGCTACGAAAAATAATTTAAGATTTACTATGTGAACGCATAACATGCGGGCGAGTATCTTGAAGAAGCGCGAGCTGCGCGACAGTTTGCAAAAAAAGAATCTGCTGGTACTGGATCCTTCGGCACCAGCAGAATAAACACTAACTTAGTGTTGACTTATACTATTGCGTGTTTTTAGTGAAGTTTTTAAATCAATGGCATGAAGTTTGAACTTCGATCACATCGTGTCTAAAGTGACATTCGATGTTAATTTAAAATTCATTTATAACTAAACTGTTCATAAAAGCATTGCGTAACATTGAGTTCCACACACCCACCTAACGTTTTGTAACGTTTTCAAGGACCCCACCCACCCTGCAGCGTTACGTAATTATGCAATGACCCCTAACCAGCTAATATATATATATATATATATATATATATATATATATATATATATATATATATATATATATATATATATATTATATTTACCATAATAATGCAACTGTATTTGACACAGTCCTCCTTCCAAAGTTCAGAAGTGCACACATAACAGAACATCCAGCCATTAGAAATTCCACCCATGATTCCATATTAGTTAAGATTAAATTGTAAGCTACACTTGCCATTCATAAAGTATTGCATCAGTTGAGAAATCTCACCGGAGATAACAACCCTTCCGTTTCCCTCCTGGAGCAGTCCGAATACAGCGTTCTGATCCTTGGCGCTGTCCACAATCGCCTGCAGGCTTTGGCGAAGGACACGACGAATTGACGCCGGACCGAACTGCAATGGCAGCTTCGCTATTCGACTTGCGACGAGCGTTGGCCCACATTCACAGCCATGGTTGACGTAAACACAAACTAAACAGATTGCAGAAAGTTATGTAGTTCATAAACGAAAATATACATACATATAAGCACTATATATATATATATGGCTTTATATGCCTAGGAGGCAAATGTGCCACATAAATTCAACAGAGCCCTAAAGTTGCTAAATAAATGGCCAACAGTGTAATGGTGCTATATAACAAATGTTATTTCACTCTAAACGACCATCTACTGATGTGTTGGACATTATGATAATGTCGCTATAGAAGTCATTAGATTAGATGGTCATTAATATCATCCATTCATAAGGGCACTATATAAAGATCCAGAGGACTGTAAATGTGCTATGCAAAATATCTCGATAAATCTACTAGAGCAGTGCTTCCCAAACTTTTTAGTTTCGCGGACCGGCAGGAATTAACTTTCAGTGTCACGGACCGGCCGAAATTTTCCCTCTGCAGGAGGACCGGTGCCAAATTTATTTAACCTCCTTGGCGTTAACCCCGAACGTTACTCGGGCCGGGAATTCTATGCAAAAGCGGTTAACCCCGAGTCACGTTCGGCTCATACATACATACATACATACATACATACATACATACATACATACATACATACATACATATATAAATACATATATACCTACAAAATTATATATAATTATACCTACACATGTATATATTTACACACATAGATGTATATGTACATATATATATATATATACATACATACATACATACATACATACATACATACATACATACATACATATACATATATAAATACATATATATATACATAATTATATATAATTATACCTACACATGTATATATTTACACACATAGATGTATATGTACATATATATACATATACATACATACATACATACATACATACATACATACATACATATACATATATAAATACATAAATACCTACATAAGTATATATAATTATACCTACACATGTATATATTTACACACATAGATGTATATGTACATATATATACATACATACATACATACATACATACATACATACATACATACATACATATATAAATACATATATACCTACATAATTATATATAATTATACCTACACATGTATATATTTACACACATAGATGTATATGTACATATATATATATACATATATATACATACATACATACATACATAAATACATACATATATCTGTATATATACATATATATATATATGTAAATTTATACATGTATTTGTACATATATACATATGTATATATGTAAATGTATGCATATATGGCTATGCATGTTTACATATACACATATATACCTACACATGTATATTCATGCATATACATGCATACGTAAAACAATGCAACGTTTTTGGCTCGTTTTCTGGGAGAAAATGAAACGCTAAGGAGGTTAATTATTTCTCTTTTTCGATCATCTAGAATAAATTCCTCAAACATGTATTAAAATTGATTTAAATGCATGTTTAACCAATTCTATTGCTCTTTTAATTCTAGCCTAATGAGTAGTTTTTGTTATGACTTTTTTAAATATAATAGCCATTTCTAGATTCCGAAACAATTTGACAAGTTTCTTGACTCACTTTGCGGACCGGCAACTGAGCTCTCGCGGACCGGCACCGGTCCGCGGACCACCACTTTGGGAAGCACTGTACTAGAGCAGTGCTTCTCAAACTTTCTGATGCGGAGGACTGGTAACTGTTTTACCAGCCTCTCTGTGGACCGTTGCTTTTCAACATCAGATTACACATATGACATGTTATAAGCTTATTAAATTTTATATTTCATAAATATCATCACTGTTTATTACAACTATACTTTTTGTTTTTTTGCATGTTTAAAACTCTTTATTATGTATTCAAACTGTGACACTGTCGTGTTCTCATTTTTTATGCTTTACAGCGAACATCGTTTACTCGAGTACGATCAGAATTGTCATTCTAGTCATCATTCCACGGCCTGATAAGCAATCACTGGTGGACCGGTACCAGGCCACGGACCAGTTTGAGTAGCACTGAACTGCAGCCTTATAATAATGCATGGTTAAACAACAAAATTATGATGCCAGATCAGGCACATGGATTTCATGAACTGGGTTTTTCCAACAGATTATAAATTTCCGTTGAAACAGTTGGAAAAGAGTAAGTGCATACTTTCTTCAAAACCTCTCACCAATAGAGATCTTAATCACTCATTCACTCACTCCTCCATCACTCATTCTCTCTCTCTCTCTTCCTGTTTCACTATGTCTGAATATTTTTAAACACTCTGTAACAGAATTTTCTAGTCCAGAATTGGTTAAAACCCAAGTTCTGGTTTCAAATTATGTTAAGACAAAAGTCATTAAGAGACTGACTGACAAATAATTCACCTGTTCCTGTAGTCCTTTTTAAACCAGCCTTCTTAATGTCTTTGCCTAAAATATAAGAAATTCAATTTTATACTAAGTGTTTTATTGCATCTCAACTGTGTAGTCATTTGCAGACTATTGGGGAAAGATCAAAACAATGGACAAAAGTAATAAAAGCCAGAACAATCAATTGTTTTGAAAGTGGACGCAGCAAAATGCTCACTTTGGAAAGTGTACTCGAACAACAAAATGCAATAAAGTGCCTGCATTTTGAAAGCATATAACACATGATTCTAAAATGAACAAGAATTCAAACTTCTCTACCCAGTAAACGCAAACTGCTTAACCATTCAGCCTGTTTTGAATTCTTTTTCGAACACTCAGAATTAGAAAGTTACTAGTATGCACAACCAAGTGAGAAGATACTGTGTACAGACCTGCCGAGGGGGGCGCGAGGGGGAAAAAACCCACGGGCCCGGCGACATTTAGGGGTCTGGGCCCAGCAATCAACTTATGAAACATATTATAATCAGTCATACAAATTTTATGATTTATGCCTTTTAAAATATAATATTACGGACACTAACTACAATAGTTGCACATATAACTATAATTTTGTAGGGTTGCATCTGCACTATTATTATTTCAGTTTGTTTTTAAAAAATTTCTCATAAAGTTTAAGGATAGTGTAGGAACTGCTTGTGTCCGGGCCCGTGACTGCTCTGACTAGGGGCCCCGGAATTTTTGTCGTCAGCCCTGACTGTGTATGCATGTAGGAGAGGGTGACAACACACGATTTTCTGCCTATCCGCCACGAAAGTACATAATCAGAACCAACCACTGTAGGAACTGCTTGTGTCTGGCTCAACGTGGCGTGAGGAGCTGGATTGTTCTTCCTTTCCATGCAACTGGGCATCAATCGGCGGAGTTGCACTGTCCTTGAGAGACAGTTTCAGACTGACGAGGAGGCAGAGGAGTGCTGATAGTGAGAGCTTCTTCCTTCACTGTAGGACACGGAAGAGGTATCGTTTCTGAAGCGGAATGATGAGATGAGGCAACGGGTGGAGCAGGAGGCGTACTGACCTTGGATGATTTCATACCTGAACGAAAATAATGAGGAATTTTAATGGCTTTAGTCTTATTGCAACCAATTCATGAAAGCCCACAAAAGGAAAGTGTTCATCCCAAAATGTCCCAAGCACTTTATTATCCTTACCTCAAACCTTCTTGGACTTTCCATTTTTATATCACTTTTGACCTCAATATTGATCTTTTACAGCTATTTCACCATCTAAATCCAGTCTGTTTCTTTATCCTGACATACAAGCTAAATTCTTTCAAAACATTAAAGTATTGTGGTTTCAAATGCCATTTCAAGCTGACTTTCGCAATAAATCAATAATATCGGCACACCTATATCCAAAGTGAGACTACTTGTTCAAACAATTAAAGTCAGAGTCATCCTGTTTTTCTAATAGTGATGCTCCTATCTTGTAAAGACCAGTAACTGCTTAACAATGGTGCCAGACATATGTCAATGCTGGTATTAGAGTTACTGCCATCCAAGTTACAGCCATTTGAAGATTAACCAGAGTTCACATCAACTGGTACAACAACTTTTGCCTTTGATGCCTAGATACTGACCCAAAAATTGTGACAGAAATTAAAGGAAGTTAGTTTTCACTTAAAAGATGCACTTCTATGATTCCCAAACTAGAAATCTAGCTCACCCTTCTTAGAATAACTGGCCTCATTGGTGAGCTCAGCTTTCAACGTGGTCAAGTTGGTTTTCGTTGTGGATGAGGAAGCAGAAGAAGAAGCTTTGTTCACGTTGAACTCAACGGCGGTTCCCGAAGAACGCCAGTGCTTCTTTTCTTTATCTGTGGATCGGTTACCACAAACATGAGTAACTTTAACACTTTATAAAACCATTCTTACAATTTATCACTAACATGATCCTAATATTCTCCATCAGCATTTGGCTGATGACACTTGCAGTTAGGATAAGCATTTAAAACATAAAGGAGTCACACTAAAAAGGAATTACAATTTATAAATTGTCAAAAAAAAGCCTAGATGTGTCCTCTAGCATTAATTCATCATCTACTGTGTTGTCACCAAAACATTGTACGCTGTGGATTGGACCACTCTCCTAGAACAATTCTAACACAGAAGATTAAAATTTTCGCCAGATACACTTCAACGAGCATTCTCAGTCTATCTTATCACATAGTTTTAGAACTTTTACAGACAAATGCAGCACCATATTTCAGAAGTTCTTAAAAGCCAGACAGACACAACAGCAATTAGTAATTTCTATCAAGCAGGTTTCTAATGCACAAGGCATCAACCAATGGCACACCAAAACCAAGCCGTAATAAGGTCCATATCCTGATGATCGGTCCACTGAGACAGACAGATGCAGGCTATGGTGGATAAATAATTGGGAAAGGTAATTCTGAAGCTGCGAAGAAATGACTCAAGTGTCTGAGCAGAACAGACAGACACAGGGAGATCCATGTCATTTAGGATTTCACTCTTGGTTTTCGACCACAGACACCATCAATATATAAACACACACAATCACACTGTGCTTGGCAATGATACGCGATTGAAGACGTGATCATTAACAAGAGGGCAACATAGAAGTTTCCAGATTAGACATACAGATAAACAGATGAATGAATACCTTTGTGACCAGGTGGCTGAAGGGGATGGCTAGTTTTTGCACACCAACCAACTGGAAATATGTCACGTGAGTCATAGCGACACCAGTAGTCGAAAGCACCCTTCCACCCATCGAACGTGATGTGAACTTGGTCCCCGTTGACAGCCCCAACCGTAGCAGGGCACATAAGCTGTGGATTCTTGCGGTCAACCGCCTCCAGCTTCATTCCAACTTCAAAATCATTCAACTTGGGTGTTGGTGGTTCCTACAAAAAACAGAACACTTAAAAGTCCAGAATACATTGATGAGTTCTTTGTTCCCAGTTGAATAAACCAATGTTAAACAGTCGATAGGTTATGAAAGTTCTGCAGTACAACATGAGTTTCACTGTGCCTTATCAGGTATTGGACCATCCTGAGGGAAGAATCTTCCACTGAAAATTCGAACTCCACTTCCTCAAACTCAAGAAATATGTAAATCTCATTGTACATCGCATCTTTTCAGATCTTAGGAGACCCTGGGCACAGGTTCAGATACAAAAAGTTGAAAAAGGTTTAATGTAAATTAATTGCTAATGCAGAGGAGTGTGGTGCTGCAGTTAAAGGAATAACACATGAGCATTCTAACAACCTTACTTATCTACAGCCTTTAGAGATCTTGCAGTTCAACATAAAGCACTGAGAAACTAAATGACAAAACAAATAAAAGATTAAAAACCACTAATTAACTCATTACCTGATTCAGTCCTAATCGATCACAGAGGTATTAAATAAATCATAAATCAGTAATATTTCCCTTGATTGAATATAATGAAATGTATTCAACAAAAGCATTACAATATTGCCTATTAAGAGCCTCTTAAAGACAAAATGATTTAATGTCACCAAGTGCTTCTATAGTGCCTTCATCTACCTTTTTAAAGCAGTGCTCTGGTGCCATTTCAGCTCCGTTAAGAATCTTCTGCAAGAACCCAGGCCATGATGACGGATTCATTCGAAAACCTAAGAAAAAACCGACATGAAATATTAGCACTATCTGCAACTCTCAAACTACAGCTCCATGAAAACAGCAAAACACGAAATTCATTCGTTCCGTACACTTACAGAGCACCCAACTGGATTCAGATCTTGACCATCTCTGGACAACCTCTTTGACTTGACGCAGCTCTCGTGAATAAGCTGGTGCTTTAGCACGTAGCAGTTTAGAAAGTTGGTGTTTACGTTTAAGATTACCCATTCAAGATACGAGGTGTAACTTGAAATTGCAAATTTATATAGTGCACACATTGTACTTAAAGTACCATGAAGTACCACACTGGTTCCTCTGTCATATTCACATGAACTGCATTTGCTGTGGATTCATTTTAAGTGAGCACTGATTGAAGACTTGGGCTTTATGACAATGGCACAGCATAGAAGTCATTAGATTAGATAAGATACACATTCTCTACCGCTGTCTGAAATACCTAATGGTGGTTGCAGGAGATCTCCATTCTTCTCGCTGTAGCCAACGGTGTGAAGGTCACTCGAGTCGACAAGTCGCCAGAAGTCGTTCTTATCATCTCCTCCGTCAAGTCGCAGACCGAGTCGCGGTCCTCTTATGCTGACAACTGAAGCAATGCACGTTGAAGTGAGATTCCGGGGGTCGGAAGCTTCGAGTTTCATTCCAACTTTAAATTCATTTATTGGAGGAACAGCATGCTGAAAATAACAAACACAGACTAACTGTTATGGATCAACCGTGTTGGTCACAAATAGATTGTACATTGTAATTCTCATGGGTAAATTTAATTGCTACAGGTATTTTATAACAGTTACAAGTCAACTGTAGTTACTGTAGGTAAACTGCAATTACCACACGTGGACTGTAATTGTTACACCTACACTGCTCTCATCACAGGTAGAATTTCATTGTCACAGGTTGATTGCAATTGTCGCATGTAGATTTTAAACTGCAACAGGTTACAAGTAATACTTGTCACAGGTGAATTAAAAATGCTTTCAGATACCCCTCAAGTAAAAAAAGATTTGGTCTTCTGTTGTCAGTCAGTCTAACTATTTATCTAGGAAGTACTCAAACTGTTTAGAATTGACTAACTCACCTGTTTGAAGCACGATAGGGGTGCAGGCTTGGCACCAGTCTCTTTCAGGTAATCATCCCAAGAAAACGTACCTGAAATCAGTGACAAATCCTAAACTGTACAGATAAAACTCGACAGTTTTTAATCTCAAATCAACGCACAGCAATTTTTTAGAGGTGACTTAAAAGGAGCTCCATACCTGATCCCGAAACATAGATTCACACAAACAGCAGCTCTACAATAAGAGTTCACAGTTTCACTGCTTGTTGCTAGATGTGTTAGCATTGGGGTCAACCCAAATCCCCGAATATGCTGAAAATACAGTTTTCTAGAAAGTGGCCGAACTCCCGAGAGTTAAAATGTAAACATGACATAGACCTAGTGTGGCCTTGGTGTATATTGATATACTGCCTATTCACGTTTATTTGTTAATTATATTCATTCGAGTCGGACTTAGAACATAATTTCGGGGATCCGGCCTAAATTTGTTTCGGGGATTCGGGTTTCGGGGATTCGGCCCGCAGCCATTAGCATTCAGGTGCTCTGGCAGACTGGCACCAATTTCGGTAATCACCTGGTCATTGACTGTACCTAATCTATAGTAACGACTTACAAGTACAGTGCTGCTACCATATGCACCAATTGCCACTTCAACTGAGAACAATGTAATCCATTGATAAAGAAGTTGAAAGGAAGTTCAGTGTTCTCACCAACTGAGTCATATTGATAAGCTGTTCCCTTTCCAAATGGACCAACTAAGGAAGCCATTTCCCGACAGCTCCTGGAAAAGAACAGAATTACTCCTATTTATCATTAAAATAATCAAATATTGGTAAAAGTGCATTTCAGCATATATTGATAGTGGAGGTAGGCTTGTATTTTAGCGTATTTAATTATTTCAATGATTTTCATGATAACTGTAATGAATCCAGCTTCTATTTCAGCAATATTCTGATCGTCAATCCCACTTCTACTTAGCCTAAAATTATTTTCATCAATCCCACTTCTATTTAGCAAGAATTCTTTTCGTCAATCCAACTTGTATTCAACCAACGCTGACTCTCCATGCAACGGCGACTAATTTGCGACGCTAAACTGCACGCCTTTTCATCAGTCCAGCTTCTCCTTTAGCAAATAACTAGTTTCACAATTCAACTTCCATTTCGGCAAACAATTATTTTATATCAATCCTGCTTCCATTTACGCAGATACAAAACTTGAGAAATAATAAAATACGCTAAAATACTCGGCCGTAAACATCATGAGTTAAATACGCTAAAATGCACTTTTACCCAAATATTTATCCCTCTGAATACGAAAGTACTTGTTACTACATTCATTGAACACTGCTTCGAACATTCCGTTCAATAATTTCTGCACTTTCTGCACTGGCATCGTGAAACTCGGGCACAACACAGCATCTTCGCAGCAATCACTGCCATGCTACATGCTAGTTAATACTCAAGGCAGTCCCAACAAATTCAAAATCTATACCATTGTGTGCACAGGATGATTTTGAACGGAATTTGTGTAAAATTGCCTCAACCGGCATCACTGTATTGTATCTCCACTTTGACATTGTTACCTCTGGACGAGATGGGCGCGAACCGACGCCTTCGGTTTAGCATCTAATTGCACACGTATATGACAAATTAAACAACCAAAAAATAACCTCGAGTTTGCACAAAAAGGAGTCGTTAATTGGTTTTTGAAATTATTACCTGATCCCAACAACAAAATCAAAACATTAAACAAACTCTTCGCAAATTGCCATCAATTGAAGCCTCGTCTTCAACTTGACAAGTTATAGAAGACTCAAATCAAAAATACTATAGCGCTATTCACGGAAATGTAGGAACTTCTGGAAAATAGCGAAAATTTAGATTAATGATTGATTGAGAGAAGTTAGAAGTTTGGGGATTTTATGATATTGGGCAGAAGTTTGGAAATTGTATACATTTTTCGGTAAATTGCATTATTTTTTTCTGTGAATAAAAAGAATTAATTGAAGTGAACGACTTTCATTATGCTTTGTAATTGTTCACCCTGAAGATTAATGTGAATAAGTTACTGCAAGGAACAAAAAGATAATTTAAATTCCTATTTGTAACGCTTTTCAAGCAGCTTTAGTTTGGATTTCTTATATAAAGACTGTGTAGGATCAGTGGCAAAATTGGTTCAGAAGAACTACTCATCTACGTATATAAATCTTTAATATTACTCAGTGCCTACAAAATCCACGTCAGGGAATCCAGCTTATCACCGGCGTAATATCAGCATGGCGATAGTTGAGCAAATATAGTACTGGTATCTAAAGAAATCGATTATCAAAAATTATAAATTCTGAGCATTGCCCGGAAGAAGATTTACTAAAAGATGGGTCGGGTCAATATTTGGGTCACATAACTTAGTCGTCGCTATAAATAGAAATATACAGATCGAGTGATCATTATTCAAAGTTTATCGTTGTGGTTATATTATGGCAGACGGTGGCGAGATAAGTTATAGAAGTCCATACGGAGGTAAATTAATTTGACAACTCAATCAGTGGGTTTTAAATTGAGTGTCATATTAGGACGACGCGATTTAGACGAATCTATGAATGTTGGTGGTTGGTCTGGCGAAAGCGCAAGTGCCGAAGCAGCTGCCATGATGCTCTCTGCTCCTTGATTGTAATGTAATGGGATGTAATATAATGTAACATACATCTATTAAATTAATCCACTAATCTGACTGGATCATAAAATCCTCAACAGATGTTGAAGGTGTGAAACGATGGCGATCCAGAAATAAGGATCAATGCAGCTAGTAGGCCTATAATTACAGTGATTGCATATTATTTATGCTATGATGAAGTTTGTGGAAATTGCAAGTAACTTAATCTGGATTAATTAACAATGTTTGTATCGACAGTGTGCAGCAAACAAGTTGTATTAAATGACAAACTGTTTCTTTTAACGGAAATAGGTCTAGTGTTACTGAACTCATCCAAAGTAAAAGAAAGCTCCCATTTCCCATAGTGGATGATTGAGGAGGCCCCAATTTCCAACTCTTCAACCCGTGAGCTGGCAGTAGATGAATCGCAAGCACATTGCAGGACTTGGCCGTTTATTTTCCAGTTAACATGGGTACCAAGTTATAATGCATGGTGAGTAGTGGCAGAGACTTGTTTGCATAAACGACATATTCAGGGTCATTGCACGGAGTCCATTCATAGCAGGTGCAAACTGCCATCTATCATTTACAGACCCAGCAAACCCACTAAATAGACAACCAAGTTATGTATTTACCCACTACATACTTACATGGACAAATGCATGTTAAATCTTTCAAATCAATTTAAGGGTAAGTCCAGTCTGTGGTCAAAGCCTTTGAGGTTCTATGTAGATCAGCAGATCTTTTGAGTCGATTGTTTTAAAGAAAGAACTCAATATTAAGAAATGTGTCACTCTGCAATTGTTTTTCAGCCGCGGTTGACGATATAAGTGACACAACTGTACGAGTCTGTCTGGTGATTCCGGGCCTAAAAAGAAAGAGAATGAAGAAAAGAATTGCCAATGGAGAGATCACAGTTGAGTTTAATGCAAGGTAAACGCTCTCCATGTTTTGCCAGAATTTTCTCATTTTGCCTTTTTGGGATGGGATAATGTGACTGTAATGCACTTATCCAAACTAAAAGAATTTAATGACTTCTAAAAATACAATTGCTATAATGCACAAGGCATCAGCCAATGGCAATTCAAGAGCAATATTAGTAACAAATTATAATTCAGTACAGAAGCCTCAGTCTTTGTAATTTTAGTCTCGAGATTTATACAGTGCGCAAAAACAGACTAGTTGTGGGAACCAGCTTATTGAGTTATATCATTACGTTATATGGTGGCACCACTGGCGTGTAAAAACTTAACATGGCTATCGATGTGACATTTACTATACCTTGTCTTCTACACTCTGGACCCTCAGGGATATTGATTATTTCTATTTAAAGGACTATAATTTTCGAGTGTTGATTAGCTCAGAAGCAAACTGAATTGATGCATTACAATAGCAACATTGTAGAAGTCTACAATATACATTAGATTGGCTTTCATTTTCTAGGTCAATCGACATGAAAATGAGGCTGGACACAACTGAAAATGGCAAGAAGAAGTCAGAACATTTTCAATACAACATTAAACGACTTCCGCGTGATATTGTACCTGAAAGGTGTCAGTACAGGGTGCGTATGTTTGTCATTTAGCAGGTCAAAACGGGTAACTTATGGTAAGGTAATTTCTTATCTATCTGTTACCAATGTTCCCGCTAAGCTGCTTGCACATGATCATTTCAAAATAGCGACCACAGCATTTTCCTCCTAGTGCACAAATTTCGTGAGCTTTCAGTTTTATTTTGAAGTTAAATTTTGCTACGAGAATGCCGGACAGCATAGTTGTTAAAAACGGTAAAATCAAAATCAAAAACTGGAAAAATGTCGTGTTATTGAAAAAAATAAAAAACGAATAAAAACGAGAAAAAACGGAAAAGAAAATAATTTGACTTTGCTACATCTTTTACTGCATTTTAAAATTAAAAACCTTGTCTACTTGTCTACACAATTTAATTTTAATCAGTAAGTAACATAACATAATTAGTAAATACCAATTAAGTAACAGTAATCTACAACAATTATTTTCTTTTTCATAAGTTTGGTTTAGAAAGAAAGTTAGAAATTAAAAATATTGAAATCTTTTCAAATTTAAATTGTATACATAAGTTCACATAAATCCATGCTGACATAAGCAATTAGAAACTTAACTTTGTAAGTAGGCCTATAGAGTGTACTTAATTAAAAATTGTAGGTCTACTTACAATTCTGACTTACATAAGAACTTGATATGGAGTAATATCAATCAATCAATCAATCAATTTATATAGCGCCTCTTCAAGGGCTCTGCTCAAGAGGCGATCCATCAGTTTATCAGTCAATCAGAGATTACTGAGTACAAAGACAACATTTCGCATTTTGGATAACTTAGAAATTCAAATAACTCATAAATTTTATTTCCTGTACTGTGCTGTTTATTTCTCAACTGATGACACTAGGCCTAAATAATGACGTAAATTAGATGAATCCTTGAAAGGATGGAGACAACATCAGGGATATCAGACAAAAATAAAATTAAACAAATAGTAACAGACAGTAAATAAATAAATAAAGTTAAATAAAAAAAATAAAAAACGGAAAAAAAACGTGACGAGAAACAAAAAACGAAAAAACGGTTTTTTGGAGAAAAAAAAACGAAAAACGTTTTTTACAACTATGCTGGACAGTATCAAACGCGCATGAGAAATCCAATGAGATAAGGGTGACGTAACTGTTTTCTCAGCACAATTATAACAATGGCCATTAAAGAGTTCTACACAAACAATAACTTAGATTTAAAGAAAATGGTGATGTTTACATCTGATGGAGCTGCTGGGTAACCACAACAGCGTCTCAGCCCAACTTCGACGAGAAATTCCACAATTATTAGAATAACACTGTGTTGAACAAAGAGAGGACCTCAACATAGATGATGCATGAAAACATGTATCGCTGATGAAAGACAGAGACTCTGTTAAGAACTGTTACACTGTTTGTCAAAGGTCACAAATTTTACTGCCCATGTGGAAGGCCAATGTGCGCATGGCGAAAAAATTTAGAGGGAGCATTGTCTGTTACCTGGCTCTCTCAAGCTTAATCACAAGAGGTCCTGGGTTGAGGGTTGAAGTTCTGTAGGCTGAAGCGTGCACGCACGCACACACACACACACACACACACACACACACACACACACACACACACAGTGGAATTACTGGACAGTAATCTCGCATTCCAATCCCACATAACAAACCTTTGTACATTTGTTCTATCTTATCATGGCAATACGTCACATAACGTCTGCTCTTAACAAGACATGCCACAGACCATAGCCTTCTCTCTCGTCTGCTTTTGCCTCGATTATACCAACTGTGTTTGCAGGCATATCAGATCTGGAAGTCAACAGGCTTCAGCACATACAAAATTTCTGACTTGCATGGTGCTGCATACATCTTCTCATTCAAGCTCCTTAACTCTGCTCGGTCAGCTGCACTGGCATCCTGTAGAATTCAGAATAAGATTTAAGCTGGCCTACCTTACGTATAAGCCCTCACAATGAGCACTCCTACCTACCTTCAACCACTACTATCTCCTTACCTTCTTCCACTCAGTCCGCAATCTTATTGCATGGGTCTATTTTGGTTGAGCCTCGATGTTGGTTGCAGCGTTGTACGCTCATGGAATCTTGAACATTTTCATGTTGCTGTACCTAAGGAATGGAACCAATGTACCAATGTTTGTCAGGCGCGATACTCTAGATAACTCTTTTTTTGTGTTCTAAGAATTGTTTCGAAACTCCCTAAGACTCACTTTACTGTGGGCTTTCAACCATCAGGATATCTAACAGCTCTTCACTTGGCAACTCAGATAATATTATTATTATTATTATTCTTGTATTCTGTTTATTTATTTATTTCCAGGTCGAAGATGGCAAAGTGCTTTTGATGCTGCACAAGGCTAAGCCGGAGTCATGGGTTCAAGATTTGTCAACGACTGGTTTAGAGACAGATCAGGGAGTTTAGACGGACTGTTCTGTCTCCAGGATTAATCATTTCACTGTAATGGTATTACTAGTATTGCCATCACTATTAGTATCCATTTGCAATCGATGCAATTGTCTGCATGTAGAAATCTGAGAACGTTTCTGTCGTCGTACCTTCTTGCTTTTGAGATTAACGTACACTGTATAAATGGTTGTTTACAATTGAGCTATCTTGATGATTTGCCTGTTTTAATCATGTTTAATCCACCAGAAAAGATTTAAGGTCATGTTGATTTTGCCAGCTGTTTTTCCATCCTAGCAAAAAACCTTTTCTTGATTTTTTTGCATACTGATCCACATCAATGGAATTTACTACCACTGGCCTTGAGACACCCTTCTCTTAGATCATTTACATACAATTAAAGCCTTCTTTTCTAGGCACTTCTGCTTTTGAGGTGAATTTGTAAGTAAGTGTCATTAAATATCTGATTAATAATAGCATACTAAACCATACCTGAAGTTTTAGGTATTCTTATTTGTTCATATCTTATGCAAATGCGGAACTGACTTAACTGTGATAATCTACACCAGACTTTACAACACCACTCCCTTATAGTGAGGTTTTGTTGTAACAAGGTTGTATTAAAAAGTAAAATTATTTGGGTCAAACACATTCTATCAGAATCTGCATGAGAACCATGTACATTAAGAGTACTTAGGAGGCTTAAGGTGTCTTGGGTGGGTATCTGGGAGCCATTGCAATTATCACATTATAACGAGGTTCTTTTATGAAGGCGAATTAAATGTAGTGAGGTTAATTTATATATGTGAATTAAATTTCACATCTGTGCCTCTGTTTACAATGCTTAGATTAAGGAATTTATTAATTGTACTTTATGTTGGGTGTTACTTTCCTAAAGCATCGATTATGTTGCTCTAAATTATTATAACACTTTCAAGTTAGCTCTCATAATTTGGTCCCTGACAGTTATCACCGAATTCTTTCATAATGAAGATTGTTGTAAGAAAGCTTCAATGTAGTCTGCTGAGGTTAACAATGTGTACTGCTGTAATTTCGTTATTCCTTGTGTTCTGTAACTTTGAGGAGACATAGTGGATAGTTGAAGGGTATATGTCATATACCTGATGAGATTCTATTTGACTGTTGTTTCATATGTTGTGCAGAAATTCCAACAGATTATATTATTTTTATTAAGTATCAAAACATCTTACTCAGCTAGCCTTGCAAACACAATGGAATGTTTATACATATATGGGGAATTCTTCTCATGCTACTGCTGTTTTTCGTCTTTTAAGTTTTATTGCATTTTATTTAGACAAGCTGTGCAACCCAGTGAATAGTTGCTGAAAATCTCTTGCTTTTAGACTGTTTTGCTTGATGAATTCTCAGTGTTTAACATTACCTTATAAATTACGAGATGTAAAAGTTTTGTAGATTTTGTTGTTTGATAATTATAATTTGGAAGACTGTAGTTATTCCTTTGTAGCTTAACTAATTGACTTAATCTCTGTAAACATAGCCAGTTGAACATGTGTTCAGTGTTTTACTCTGGGACACAGTAGCTGATTGGGTAGAGCGCTCACCTTGTAATGCGGAGAGCGTGAGTTCCAGCCTCCCATCCAGCTACTGCGTAGGGATCTCTAGCAAGTCCATCGCTCATAATTGCTCCGTGCCATCGAGTGATGCTTGGTCATTACATAGTGGCACGTAATAACTGCATAATAATACTCAGTCTAAATCAGATTTTGGCAGTTCCTTCGCTTAACGGGTGGGGTGAAGAAGTCACTCCAGGTCTAGCCCCTCCCCAACCAGTTTGGCACCATGGCCATTGTATGCTGAGCCATGTATACTCTTCGTTTTTTTGTGTTGTTTTCTAAACTGAGTTGGGAGAGCATGGCCTGAATGGCCCATAGTGGATATGCCTTTGGTTAGTAAGATGTTTTGTTGTGCATGTTACAGTTGCTGTTTTCACAAAGCCTTGAAAATGACAGAACATTTGTGCAATGGCATTTGATCTAAAATATTTCTGTTTCTCGTGCCTAAAGCTGCTAATATTTGGGAAATTGAATGCGAAATAATTCAAGTTGATTGTATTATTTTTATCCTCTCTGGTTTAAGATTTTGCATACACAGGTTGAATGTGACTGCACTATTTACAGCACCCTCAAAGTTACTTTATTGAAATATCTTGTCTAAGCATAACTGTTCAGTTTTGTCTTTCACTTTGAATTCTGTCAAGACTAGTTACTAAGTTCTGTGGAATTCAAAAACTGCAACAACATGCTTCATTCAAACTTTTATTTGTTTCTGTACTTCTTTCAAACCAGTGTTGCATCCAGAAGTTCACATGGGTAATGGGGACAGACAGACACATTACTTCTACAGCAACATTACAACAATGTACAAAGAGTTGATCATCACTTCAAGCAAAACCTGTCAACACTCATAATTCATTGGAAAAATTCAGGTAAAATCCCACATGTCTGGGTAGCCATAAGTGAGGCTACGGTAGGTAAGCAAGGCTGTAATCAACTTTGCCCATTTTACCTTTCTAAAGGTTTAGTTTCTGGATGACCTTGGTTTGAAGTGGCCCCTCTGGTCCCTCCCATGTGTCACACGGGTATTATGATAATCTGCAGGACACCATTTGTTGTTACAAGTAACTGGGAAGGGGAGACCTAGGAGCAGAAGCATTCTGAAGCAATAGTAGCAGTAAGTGTTTAATGGCATCTTGTGTGTGCCAGAGCATATGACTGTCAACTGTACCTTGCATATTTAATTATCCCTGAATTTAAAACTTGCCTCTGACTGAAAATGACAAGTACATAGCACCGAATACACAGCATAGAAGAAAACGATTTAAACTTGTACAAACAAACTAAAACTGTTAGTAGTGTTCAGAGTTTAACTAATGACAGCTTGTGGCTGTCTTGCCATCTAACGTCGACCTTCCACCACCAAACATTTTGTTTCACATGACTCACTACACCTAGGAGCAAAAGACGGGATACTGCACCCCAGCGGTTGGTGGTCGTCTCAACCAATGAGGGTCACATCCCTTCTACCATTTGACGCACTATGTTATGCCATTACCACGATTGAAACTGAAACAACCAAATCCCAGAAAAACAGCGACATCTGTGGGTGTGGTTTGTACTAACTATATTTATGATAATAAATAATTATATGACTAATAATTTCTAGCATTTTGGCTAACTAAAGCAGGTTACTCCTGTCTCCATCACAAGTGGGGCAGTTTGCCCACATCAAACAAGTTACAGTTACTCCAATCTATCCATGCTAGGCAGTGGCGTAACGAAGGGTTTCAGCGTATGAAGGGTTGATGATTGCGCCCCCTTTTAATTGTCTTGTTGACTTTTAATCGTTCTTTTCATAGTACGGTGTACCACTGAAAACTAATTTTGCGCCCCTCTGGTGCTGCGCCCACGGGCGGCTGCCCCCCTCTGCTCCCCCTTCGTTACGCCACTGATGCTAGGACAATTTGTCCTAGTTAAGCAGGTCTCAGGTATGAACTCATCGTGAAATAAGACCTCTTGGACCTGTGCACTTGCGTAGCGGTCTTACCATCAGTTATCAAATAGGTTCAAACAATACAAGAGACATTATTGTCATTACAATTACTGAAAGTAGCATGATTATTATATTACAGTAAGTAGCCAGTGGACCGAATTCCACAACATACTGGATAGACAATATAAATGAGGACAAAACATCATTTGAACTAACACAGAGGAGCACTGGATATGACAAATGACCAAGGATACCAGAGATCATTTATTCGTACCCATCGCCATTAAATTATGGCTTTAGGAACTGATGCTGAATGACCCCTCGAGAGTTTGAAGAATTAGACTAAAACAATTTATATTTACCCTACTATTTAGGATTTAAAAGCAGTGGCCATGCACCAGTGCATATTTTAACGGATTTTGACTACTGGGACCAGTGGGTGGCGTAAGTAGTAGGGTTCGTGCTTTGTACCATGCCACACACCAGGCAAGTGCCCAACATACTCGAAAAGTTGATGACCAGGGGAAAAGTGGTCAAACATTTTCAAGGTCCCATTAGTTACACAGGACGTAACTAGGGTTCGTGTCGTTGCGCCGCCCGTGGAGAGCAGTCCGGCGGAAAATTATCTTCATTACTTCCGCCAAAATTTCTGATGACCTTTTTTTTTGCTCTTCGCCCGAGAAGGACACGGTCAGGAGCGTGTCAGACGTGTCAGACGCCTCGTATCTATATAGTTTTTCCATAAATTTTTCCCGAGGGGGGGTGTAGTAACGAGTATTTTCCACCAAAAATTTTCCCCTCCTCCTCAATCCACCCTGACTCTCTACGTACGGGTACATAATAGACACAATTTCCCCCCTTTATATTACACCACTGACTAGTGGGACAAAGTCTCATACTGTAATTCCAATGTTATGAAATTAGAGTATTACCTAGGGCAAATCACCAAAACTACTGGGACATATCCTAAAACTGCTGGGACATATCCTAAAACTACTGGGACATTTGTCCCAGTAGTTAAACAGTTAAAATATGCACTGCCATGCACATAATCATGCAGTCCTCTGGAGCAAGTGGCTCAGAAACAATGGTATAATACGATCATGTTTTTACCACTGGAAGAAATTAATTTTACCATTGGAATGTGGTGTGCGCTGGAGCAACCATCGGCTGATACCTTCTGCATTATGGTAATGCCACTATAGAAGTTATAGAAGATTAGATTCCTGAGGATATAAGAAATTAGATTAGGATCAAGTAAATATCTGGAACTACCATTCCATTCCAGGTGAGCGGTTAGATGCCACTGCCCCAGCCTGCAATATTTTCACAATGATTTAGCCGCGTTGGGCTAATTAAGTAAGAACATAACAGAAGCCTTTCTCAGGCAGTATTGTTAAACGAAGGTGCTATATAAACTTTCAGTTACAAATGAAAAAAATGCAACAAATTTGGTCCCAGTTCACAAAAAACTCAGAATAACGTAAGATCAGTGCATTCAGACTAAAGATGATCGAGTTGATTATGCACTATTCACAGCTTATTCAAGTCAGTTTAGCAGCAACTTCTGCACCATTAAAACAAGAACACTAATGGCAACAGATCCTATTACAACCAAACACGACCCGTGGGGAGGAATGAACAAAACATTACTCTGTAACAGCATCAAACGAAAACCGTTATGTCACCTAGCCCCACAACAGCGCAATATGTAAAACGCAGTGCAGCCCTGTAAATATAAGCTTCAGTATTTATACATCTACAAGAAAATAATTTGTTTAAATACAATAACATGCATGTGGTTACAACCTTCAGAAAGTAAAACCTATATATATATTTTATAAGTAAACAATAATTCGTAAGTAGGAATTCTTGACAATTTTTGGCAACAAAAAATTGTTGAGGAAATTTTTTGAAAATCGTCTTCGAGCCAACACTTCACTAGCAAAATCCCCTCTTTTAAAACCCGTCGGGCTTTCCCTTCTTCCGCCAATCGCAGACTGCTGTCAGACAGCCGTCGGGATGTTCAGGTTGGTGACAGGTAGATTTGACCAGCTGCACGACGGAAGGAAAACCTGAATGCGGCATCAGCTTGTGACCTTTCTTCAACAGGCCAATGAGAATACCCTACAAAAATAATGTTAAACTGTTTTAGGTTACACTGGATATTATAGACAAAACCTGTTTAGGCTACTCTCAAAACTTCTACAGTGCCATTATCATATTGCTAAAGGCATCACTCAAAAGTTATTAAATTATTATTATTAATTAAATTTGTAACACATGAATGGTCACACCGAAATGTCAATCTGAGGCGCGGATAGTCAGCCGCCAGAGGAAAATATAGTTAGATATCCATATGCTTGAAAGCCAAGGAGAAATAGCGAGTTTTGAGCCGCTTTTTGAAGGAAGGAAGTAACTTTGAGCTACGAAGAGAAAGTGAGTCGATTCCTTTGGGGCAGAGGCATGGAATGCACGCGAGCCCATCGTGGCTCAGCTAAAAGACCCGTACTTCATGATCGCAGGCAATGAGGAGGGATGTAAGCAGTTAGTAGTGGTTGAAGGCAGGGAGTTAGTTCTTTGTCAGGTGGTTGATTCTTTATCATTCTGGATCTGTAATGCAAAGACTACGAGTATGTGCCTAATGAGCGGATTCTGTGTACTACCTCTGAAAGTTGTTCGTGCACATTTGTATGTGATTCAGATTTGCTGACCTTCCATGTGTGTTAATAACGAGTCGGTGGGAAGATGAGACAGTGAGGGCGAGGATTGACCACCCGCCCCCATATGCTGAGGCTAAGAAAATGAAGTCGCTAACACTTCATACTCATGGCTGCCTCAGGGCTAGCTTAAAGGACTGCTCTTCTTCTTCACATGTGATAAATGTCATAAATAAATAATAAATTTATCAATAGGCTACAATACAATATCAGTGTACAAAAGTCTACAACTGCCGTTCAACATACACAAATTCAACACAAAAAGATCTCAAGATAAACTTGCATCAGGAAGGTGATCTTCAAAGTAAAGCTTGTTGGGCTCGAGTTGATGGTGGAGTCGAATTGTGTTGACGGCTCTGTTCACATCATAACCAAACCACAGATTGTGTGCAAGTACCTACAGCAATTTCATAGAAGTACTCAATACAATTTAACAGTAACATTGAACAATACTATTGTTTGTTCACTGTTTATGCTCCACGTCAGTTGGACCTCATTTTAGTTTAACACACTCAATTTAGTTCATTTCCATCAACGGTGCCGCTAATAATATAAACGGTCATTTAAAACGCATTCTAGTTGTGCATGTTAATGTGCGAGCTAACCTCCACAGGAATTAGTTTCAACAGAGTTGTCTAAAGGCTGCTCACAGTATCATAGAAATGACTGTATCACTAACTTTTGAGAGCTACTTAAAGGGCCCTATGTTAATACATACATGTAGAAACAAATACTTGTGAAATACAATAAAATAACATGTGCGTTTTGCCTTATGAACGTTAATGTAGAAACATTAAGGTGATTTTGCCAATGAGACATATCTAAAAGGTGCTACATTAAGTGCTTTGATACATACATATCAGAGTGCATGATAATCTAATTATTAGCATTCTAGACATCAATCCAGATGTTAGGGGTTCAAATCCCATCTAGGGCAAAAAGTCGATTTTAGCAAACTCGGCACAAACAATGAGTGCATTGACAATGTATACAGTCCATGACAGGATCAGACTGCATGGAAAAGAACTGGCCAACCACCCTCACGTGCTGATGCAATGAAAAATTAAGTAAAACACAGCTACCTCTCAGGTTAACTGATGGCAGCAAAAATTATGCCAAGATTAAAAATGCAGTTCCAAACACTTCAAACCCATGGCTGCCTCTTGGAGCTAGCTTAAGAAATTGCTCTTCATCTACGGTCATAAATACTAAACCATAAACAGACACCAACAAATAATGTGTTTTCGTCTTTAAACATTTAAACAGAACCCAGTTTATGCAAATTAAAGGTCATCAAAATAACACATTACAAGAGAAACTCAAACTAACAAAAGTTGCTGCTGACGTAATCTGTTTGCCACCTGCGGCTCCAATCACCATGACAATGTTATCATTCTTATCCACGATTATCACTGGGCACATGGAAGACATCGGTCGTTTTCCCGGTTCAATGTAATTCTCTTTGCCAAGCGATGACGAATGGCTGGGACTAACAAAGTCACCCATCTCGTCGTTGAAAATGATCCCAGTCCGCTTACCAACCATCTTGGAACCAAAACTGAAACAACAAAATCTGTAAATTATCAACAGCACAAACTGAATTTTCCCTTGCAATTTGCTTCCGCAATGTTCTTCTAATTCACTAACCGCATGAACAGAGGCGAAAATCTGTTCAAAACCCCAAAAATTTGGGGGACAGATTTTTTCGGGGGCTGGATTTTTGCATTTTTGGGGGACAGATAGGCCCCAGTCAAAACTTTGAGGGACAGTCCTCCTCAGTCCCCCGTGATTTACGCCACTGAGTGTCAATATTAACTTTCTTTTAGTTTACAACCAGTATGAATTGTTATTTTCTTGTAATTTATCACCAGCACAAACTGTAACTGTTTGAAATTTTCAAACAACAAAATCGCCATTTTCTTGCAGTTTAATACAGTGTAAACTAATTACCTTGTAATGTGCAGTGTAAATTGAAATTTACTTACACGGTATTGATGGTGGTGGTCACTGATACAGCACCTCCATTTGGTGCGATAATCGATAAATGCGAAGTGCCGTGGTCTTCGTTGCTGGAAAATTGCGGATGGTAGTATGAGATGTTATCATACGTGTGAGCGGGGTTGATTCGGCCACGGATGTAGTCGGCAAACTCATATGATGTCAGATTATTCATTACCTACAGAAATTGTTAGCATCCAGAATAAAAATTGCTTACCATCTGACAATACATGCCAACTCTCAGAGAAAATGTTGCTTTTGTTATCTTCGAATTATATTGCTTATACCTCTTCCGTTCATTTTTCATGGTTTTGACTTATAATACATGTATGAGGATTTGAGTCTAACCAACTTCATAGAGATATTACAGAAGTAATAACAATATCTTTCTTTATTGAAACAATCCGGTTGACACACGGCAACCGGTTACAGTGTACAGTTATGCAATTGAAACAATTCACAATAACACAAATGACAGAAGACATAAATCTTAACTACTAACAGAACAGACAGCCTGCAATACACAAAGCTTGTCCGCCTACGGGACTCGAACTCGGTACCTCTCACTCTCTATGCCAGTGTGTTATCCAATGCGCTATCGGCCCCCCCAAGTACACAGCAGAATCATTGCTTGATGCTTAGTTGTAATTGTAATTGTAAGTGCAAATTTATATAGCACCTCTCCAAGTAAACTCAAAGGTTCTGTGAAACCTGACCAAAAACGACCACAATCAATTAAAATAAAATTAAACAAAAAATAATTGACTTGCTGGTAAATCACTTTACCCAAGATTTTAGGAAATAAACAGACAATAGGGTCTACATCAACATAAAAATTATTTTCATTTATTGAATGAACTGGTTGTCATACAGCAACTAAGGAGAAGTTGGTTGAAATTAGAAAAATAGATGTCAGGGAGCTGGTTACATCGAAGTTCTCTATATCGAGTCCCTTTTATTTGTTTCTATAAAAAATACAAGGTATATAGTTTCTCTCCTCATGTTGTCTGGGTCTGAGCTTATAGTGTCTTTGCACAAACCCTGGGAATAGACCGTGCAGCACATGGCTTTCACTCCAAATCACCTGCCTGTTATATATGTAGAAGCAAGAGCTCAGAAGAAACCATAAGTGCCCAACTATACAGTCACCCGATTACAGCAAGGTTGTAAAAAATAAACAACCTGAATCGATTATGAAATACGATACCGAAAACTCAGAATCAGAGATTCCAAAATACCCTGCATTGAAACTCAACCATTTTTCACCTCAACACCCTCAAGAACAATGTAAAAATTACGTGTAAACTTACAAATGCTACAAACAGATTTGTATAGCACCAAGTGAGAGTCATTCTCTGAGCCATAGAAATACAATTACGATTACAATGAGGCAAACTCTCCAGGGAACAAACCTTTGTGACGTCAACGAAATCTTCATCTCCAAGGTATGACCTCATCGCATAACCAAACTTGAATGACTCGACTATCTTGTGATATGCCTCAACCGTTTTTGAGGTTCCATCGATGTTATTAGACGTGAAATTATAACCTAAAAACATATGTGGATTACATAAATGGTAAGGAACGGCAAAATAAAGGCAAAATAAGGTAAGATGCATAAGGTAGAAGTTAAGGCAAGGTAGATAACATGAAATAAAGTGTGAAGTAAGAAAATATAAGGAAACCTAGGATAAGATAAGGAAAGACTAGGTAAGGTAATAGTGGTAAAGATGGAGGACTTGCTTTCTTTTTCAACTGCAAAGATTCACTTTACCTATTCCGGTGACCAAGTGCTGCTTCTCTCAGCTCTGGCAACTAACAAGTACTGCTTGTGAGCATTTTTGGCCACCATCCCTCTCCTTGCTGACATTTAGAGCAAATTCCAGTCACTACTCGAATATTTTATTTGTTCCCCTTTCGAGATAGTTATATTATGGCAACTGCAATGTTTCAGTTGATGAAGTTAGTCAATGCTCCTCTTGATAAGTTGGATTTTTAGACAAGATTCAATTATGACAACATTTAGATTAGATTTGATGAAGAAAACACCTTCCAAAATCCTGAGCATGAGACCGAGTAGAACCCCACTGGATGGAGGTCGCAGGCTGAGCATGCGATATCCAAGGCCCTTCAACTCCATCGACAGCACAGCCGAATCACTGTCCTTGACCTTGTAGGTTCTGAGATCCTCTGTTGTGACAATACCCGCTGAAAACAAAATTAGTAAATTTCAACAGAAATAAATTACTCTCATGTAAACTTCAGATATGGTACTATCCTAATGAACAACAATTCAATTGACGAAATCTTACTTTGGAGTTAAACTGTATTAATCTAATCTAACACCATGGACTTCTATAGCACCATAACACCAATGCACCAGTGGGGAGTGGCTGCTTCAAGTGAAACCATGCTATCTGTCAGTTCTGGCTACAGTAATATCTGCTGTTTCAAGACATTAGGTTGAAGCGCGTGGGCCACAGTAACCGTGCCTTAATACTGGACAGTTTATGCCTATGGGTGTTCCAACTATATCAGTCTCTGCAATATCCACACATTAATTTAATCTAATCTAATCTAAAGTAAGCAGATTATTAATGTATTACTGTTATTGTTAATGTCATTGTTAATGCTATTGTAAAGCATAAAGCGGCACTCGATGGTCAAGTCAAACTGTCGTCAAAACGATAGTTGAAGTCTGTCAGTTTTACAACAGTTACTGTGTTACTTTAGTTTTACCACTACCTTCTCATCTGAAACTAAAGAGATATGGGAATGAAATATCCTCACCAACGTCCTTTATATCATCGACAACATCCTGTGCAAGGGCACCAGTGTACATTGTATCAGGTTCGTTCTGAATCCTTTCGAGCGTGTCAGCCAATTGCAGACGTTTCATCAGGTCACCCTCTTTATATACTTCACCATCAGGTTTGATGAACAGTTCCCTAGTCAAACATAAAGCAAACTGTAATGTAATGAATGGATCAGCAAGATGATGATGACGATGACACTTTGCAAAACAGTTAAAAAGTTTCACCAGTGTTTCTTTAACCCTTTAACGACGAGCTGCATTTGCCTCCCTTTTAGTACACACTTGCCATTAAAGGATTAACCGAAACTCCTTAGGGGCACTTAGATAATTCATCCAACCAACAAGAAAAATACAAGCTGTTTCAATTTGCCATAAGACTCAGGGAACAAAGTAATCTGAACTAAAGCAAACCGGGATTTTTAAACCTATTTAATTTTTAATTCAGCTTAGACCAACACACTGTTAAAACTCAAACTTTTAAGTCACACCTCTTTAGATAAACAGCCATGTTTGAGGGTCGTTGTAATAATTATCTAAATTCACTGTATAGATGTCAGATACTTATTTATGTACTTGGTACGATGCCAACATCCTGATATTTAAATTTTGTCATTGAAACATATATTGGCAAACGCACAAGAAACAGAAACCTCTTCACCTTAATCCAGTCGTATTTCGAATCATATTTTCATTTTCTTTGATGAAAGTCGCCAAAGCCCAGCCAACATAAAACCCATTCCTGCACATATCAATCGTCGGCTGGAACAAATCTTTCCAGGGAAGTTTCCCAAACTGTTTCCACGCCTCGTAATAGCCCCGGACTTCACCAGGAACGGCAATTGCTTTTCCTCCTGGACAAAAACAAACACCTTTAAACTTCTGGTGAAATAGCAGATTGATAATGCACCTGTCTTTTGTCCCTGCATCCAAGGCTTGAAACCTGAAACATCATGCCAAGCTTTCACCATAACTTTTTTTCTTGTGAATGAGCATTTTAGTTTTCAATGACCTTTTAAAGTTGCTGAAACTACGTTTTGGAACTCTCCCTTTATCTGTTCATTCTGGTCAACTGCTTTCATCATTTCGTGCCAACTTAAGACTTACCGTTTTAAATTGCTTATCCACCTAAGGCTGTCTCTCTTTCTTAGAGAACTGATCATTTGGATATTGACCTCATTACGGTTTGGCTTTTGTGCACCATCGGTCAATGCATTATGCATTAGACACCAGTGCAATAATTTACAACTTCTAAATAATATTTAGAAAGTTTACTTATTTTACATATTATGTAAAATAAGTAAACTAAACAAACTTGATCCTGGGCACAGTAGGCAGGGAGCTGATAAAAGAAATGATTATGCTTGCAGTGTATGTTCTGCAATGATGACATCATCATTGTAATAATAATAATAATAATATCTTTTCTTTAATGCCTTAAACTGCGCTGTACATTTAATGATGCAATTGAACCAATAACTACTAACAGAACAGAGCCCAATATGCGATTTAAGCCTAGCATATGCAAAACTACAAACTAGCTACAATTCAGAACACTTACCAAAAGTATCTGAAGTTCCGTTTAGAAACATATCTTTAGTAGCAGCAAGTGGAGCCACCTCTCGCGCATCAAAGACTTTCACTTTCCGTAATGAACTGTAACAAGTGGCCTGAATACATGACAGTAATTAGACATATCATAGGAATTAACCACTTCATACATGCTTATCTCAGAACAAATTTACACACTACACACAAAGCTTTTCAGTTACACACACACACACACAATTTAATTCCAACAACACATATAATTATCTAGTTCACGCATATGGCCCACAAAATCAGTTGACATCATCATTGACATGGACATAATTAGACTGAACAAAACATGAATGGTCAAAGAAATAGAATTGTGCAATCGACACCAATAGATAGTGCGAGACCATGGATTTAAGGAATATGCAAAACTACAAACTAGTTACAATTCAGTACACTTACCAAAAGTATCTGAAGTTCCGTTTAGAAACATATCTTTTGTAGCAGCAAGTGGAGCCACCTCTCGCGCATCAAAGACTTTCACTTTCCGTAATGAACTGTTACGTGGCCTGAATTTACAGTAATTAGACATATTATAGGAATTAACCACTTCATACATGCTTATCTCAGAAAAATTTACAACTAACTAAAGCTTTTCAGTTAGTTCCTTCTTCAATTTAATTCCAACAAGACATTTCTAGTTCCCCTGAATAATCAGATTTTGACTGGGTTTTCCCAATGGATAATGATTTCTGAGTATGGTTTCACTAAAAGCGATCATTAATTGATTTCAGGTTGAATATCATGTCGATATTCAACCTGTGACATGAATTCCTCAGCCTCTCTTTGCCTGTTTTCTGCAAATGCTTGAAGACCATTTTGTTTGATCGTGGTTTCATTGTGTTAGGTCGGGAGCGCCTCTGATGAGTCTTTCTCGAAGTGGCGCCATATAAATAGCAATTACTATTACCATTATGATAGTGCCACTCTAGATGACATGACATCAGATCTAATTTACTGGCATTAACTGACTTCACAAGAACTCTTCTTTGACCTGAGAAACAGATTTAGCATTGTAAAATTCTACGAATATTTACCACGGCCTATCTGAACTGATAAGAGTAATTTGTTTAAAATATTAACATAAATGTAAGTAACGCTTGCAACATGAAATTACAAAAACCAGAAATGAATGTAACATACGTATCATAAACAACCATTTGAAATCCGCCTCCAATCCCACAACTCATTGCGTTGTGAACGCCGAGACAAAGCAAAGCAGCAATAGCTGCGTCAATTGCAGATCCATTCTTATCGTGTAAAATGTTTCTGAAACACAGAACAAAAGACTTGAAAAGTTAAGGTACCATTAGTAATGTATGGCAAGGTCACAAGTTAATAAGGTCCTTGTCCTGTGATTCTGTTTTGCTTAGAAGCAACCATCAACAGATGCGTTTTGCATTCAGATAACGGCAATAAAGAAGATTCCAGATAATGTAACGTAATGTAATTGAACATTTATATAGCACCCCTTCAAGATATCTACTCAAAGGCACTCTGCACTAGCCTATATGATGTCAAATGTCATTATGATGAATATATTCCATCAGTTAGCAAAACAATGCACAGTAAGCTGAAAGAGTCATCAATGGCGGGCTCACACACACACATAAGAAACCAACCAAGGGCTTCCCGTCGACAGCTGAAGATGGCACGGATGTTCAGAGTCTCTGGGCCAAGATAAGACAGGATTACGTGATACAGCATGGTATGGTAATCCTAAACTTGCCCTAGTCTAAACAGTTTTCTGTTATCCTAACTGACAATGCTTCAAGTGAAATTGTAGCCAAAAACTGTAATCCACTGGAGAGTTTTGCAGCTGATACACTCTAGTTCAGGGACATCAGAGGTCATGCAGAAAAGTATGCAACAATAGGTAACGTTGACACCGATAAGCATAATTCGTTACAAGAATCTGTCAATAACAGTCCTCACAGAAGTGTTCCCAGGATAGAAGGGGCTGCAGGGTATTTTGCTGACAGTCCTTACACCACTGCACCATTATATTTCAATGTTGCAAACAGCTGTTGTTAACAACAGAAACTAATTGCACACAGATGAGAACATGGCTCAAACATCCCATCACTTACACACAACAGCGGAGGAATAAGTTACGGCTAGACGCTGACAGAAATCAAATTAGAAACACCAAAGAAACATAAATCTGATACCGGATTAACATAAAACGCATAAATTCTCAACCCAAAGAGACTTGCAAACAGCAGTCACAGCTGGTGTCAAATCAACAGCATGACCAGACACAGTATGAGATACTCGTGCATAACTCATGCTTTACTGCACAAGGCGACTTTGTTGTTCCACCGACCCAGACTTCCACGGTCGAGCATTGAAGTTTTGCTGTGGTCGGTCCATCCTCGACCTAACAACCTCTGATGTTAACTACTCAGCCTCACTCTGCCTCTTTTCCACAAACGCTTGAAGACCATTCTGTTCGATCGTGGTTGCAACGGTTAGGTCAGGAGCGCCTCTGATGAGCAGGCTATATTGCAAAGTGGCACTATATAAATTTCATTTACAATACAAATCATGTTCACAATATCTATCATAACTCCTTTCAGTTCCCTGATGAACACTTGAATTTACTTGAGTAAATACTACTCTTGACAGCGGGACTTTCATGTTGCTCGTCCAAGGTTCTTGAATACACTTCCAACACTCTGTTTGCCAAAGTTTGTGAGTCTGGATGTCTCCTTTCGAATTCTTGACTTGAGAAGTTTGTATTTAGCCGGTGCTTATCCTCCCCAGACTGCCCCTCTGTCTCATCGGACTAATTACATTCGTATTTGTAATCTTGTAACCCTTGGAACTGACTGGATTGCGAATCTCTTTTGGAGTGCCATCCAGTGATGCCTGAAGCTTTATTATAATGGCATCAGAGATGTTCTAATATTAAAGATTAGAAGCATGCTGAACATTGAACAACCGCACTTCTCGATAGGAGAAATGGAAATCTGGCATCAGATTAAGAATTGTCCAACAGATTGTCAACATAAAACATAGCTATCAGATATCTACGAAATAGCCAAATACATACATAAATAAAATGAGACTCAAATGTATACATCAATGCAACAGCTGGTGTCAAACCAACTGCATGATCAGTCAAAGAATATTATGTGTAGCCTATATATATATCAACAAGCATACTTTCCAATGGTAGAACACTGGCCGTTATCAGAGGCAACAGCAGCATGTTTGTAACCTCCAGAAGCAGAAGACGGAGCATAAGGCCACGAATACCAGATGAGAATGGCGACAATTACAAGAAATATTACCAACACTCCGATCACAATAGAGGTTCTTATGCAGTTTCTACAACACAAACAACAAAGCATTATACAAGTACAATAGATATCTACTTTAAAAATCTCCTTTTCAGTAGATACTGGAATGCTTTTGTTATCAAGTACAAAAAACTAAACTCCAAAGTCAGATTTCTTCTAAAGGAAACGTGCACAACCTTAAAAATTTACATGAACACTGTTCAGTATGTTTTCAAACTTTAATATGCTTGAATGCAACAAATGTAATCATAATCTCCAAATCTCTAAAGCTAAGCGTAGGGCACCAGCTTATTCACGACACTGCGTTGAGTCAGAGGGTTTGTTCAAAGGGTAGTCCAAAGGAGGTCCAAGTTCAGCTGCAAAGGGGTGAGAGGAGGCAGAGCAGCTGCTAAGGCAGGTGTCATTTAGTACTAACCTGTAAGAAACTATTACTCCCTGCAGCCAAACTCATGTAGTAGTTCTGTAGTATATAGCATCAGCAAATTCATCATAGAAAATTATCTTGAAAATTTCAAAATTATAAATGACAGTTTAATTAAAAAGCAAATTTTCCAGTAGGATAGCCCAAAACCTTAGCCAAATGTTATTTAAATGTAATCTCAAAAATATTCTCACTGAATAAACATGGACCATTCATAATCATTGTCTCAAGCATTTCTAAAGCGCTACTTAAAACCTAAGCGCAGGGCTTCACGAGTTTTGGTGCCAAGTCAGACAGGCTGTTCAGAAATAATAATAATAATATTTTCTTTATTGAAACAATCCGGTTGACAAAAGACCGGTTACAGTGTACAGTTATGCAATTTAAACAATTCACCAACACAAATGACTTAACTACTAACAGAACAGACAGCCTGCAATACGGCGCTAACAGCAGCCTACAAAGCATGTCCGCCCTACTGTCTCAAACTCGGTACCTCTCGCTCTCTATGCCAGTGTGTTATCCAATACGCTATCGGCCCCCCAAATGCGATAAAGAAAATCGGGTGCCAGAAGACAAAAAGAGAAGGATACAGAGGAGCTGTTATGGTGGATTGTATTTCAATTGAAATAAATGGGACAATAATCGTTTGGAAGGATCAGGCGAGATTTCTTGAAAAGGTTGAGCTTCAGAGGAAAGCATGAGGAGTGACAGAGATCTTTGAGACAGTTGAGTGAGTGAATAACAGAAGAGATAGAGTAACGCTGATTTCATATTCAACCTTAATTTTCTGATCTTTAACAAATAAGAAAAACGGAGATAAACCTATAGTTACTAAAACCTGGTCAGAACCAGAATATGACCTTTTGAACCTAGTAAGACAAAGTGTTATCTGTTTATTTTCTGATAGCCTCAAATCGCTGTGGACAAATTTGCATAGCCTATGACTAAATAAACGCTTCGTACATCCATACCTGGTCCATTTTTGATTTCGTCGATTGGACGATAGAAATCCCTGTTTCGGATCTTCCGCTTCATCCATCTTTGAAGCAAAGCCTTAGAACCCGATCGGAAAGTTTAAACTCTCAGTCAACCCGCCCCTTCCCTACGCTGCGAATACAAACAAAACCAAAGTCAAAATACGACCAAAGCAAACATACGCTGGCAAACCGTACTTTGAACCCCATAACACATTCACAAGGGTCAAACGCTGCCACGGTCATAGTTTGGGCATCTCCTTACTTCTGAGCGCAGGGTGGCCAACCTTTTAAGGGTCCGTGCCAAAAGGGCCGCTAAATCATTTAAAAAATACCCTCGCGTGCCCCTCACAATTTTGCACTGTATATAGTTTTCTCACTATAGGCTTTAATTGACAAAACGTAACAAAAATGAAATAAAAGACGATATTTTAAAGAATAAATGGATTCTTATAATATTATTGATTGTGTATTTCGAAGTTTGAAATTTTGGGGACGCTCTGTATTTATTCCGCTTGCCTAAAAGTGTATACGCGGCACATGTACCGTGGGTTCACCACCCCTGCCTTAGAGCGTTTCCTTCGATACTTTACCCTTTTTGGGTAGCTGGAAATTGTCTCCACTTCCTCCTATCTTCTATTTTGATTTTCGAACCTCGTCTCCTGCAGCAGCTGCGAGGTCCTTCCCGTTCTTCTATTACCTCGTTGGCAGCGCTACCACTCTCCATTTCTAAAATCCCAAGATCCTGCCAGACAAATCCCACGATTGGCCAAATAGTGTACAAAACAATCCCAAGTTACTGAAAAGAAAAAAGTTGTGATGAAATAATTTGAAATGATAATAATAATACGCTAATCTTCGTTTAATTTCAAAATGACACAATGCAGGATGATTACAAATCAGCATGAACGATTGAACGGATGATCACAATTTATTACAGTAGTCGAACCTTTATTCCAAAGATGTTCTAATAGGCTCTAACATCTTTGTTATACGACAGCCATGCACGGCCCCCATCACGTCCTACGTCTCATTCTTACGAACGCGCCATCTCGCGATTCGCGAATGATAGGCTGAGTGGACTTATGGGAGGGTTCGGGAAGCGATACCGCTACCTGTTGCTCTTCACGCCACTGATGTTATTGAGTATGGATCCCCCTATACAGGCCCGGATCTACAGTTTTGGGGGCCCTGTGCTGATCGAATGACGGGGCCCCTTACAATTCTAAGAAGCAAGGCAGACATACAATAACCCGACACATAATTTGTTATACTTTACAGCACATAAGAAGTAGATAGGACAATTGTCACGAGCTCACGACTCACGCACTGACATGGAAAGAACATAGTCTGTCAAAGAACAATATTCTGTATAAACCATTACTACCTTACTGTGCCACAGTGCTAGAGTGTATAGACTACAATGAATGTATCGTCGTTCCAGTGAGAAAAACGTGGTCAACTTCTGTAAGGAGGCTCCAGCGTCTTCCACTGCACTCCTTCTTTTTCTCTTCTCTGTTCCACTATTGTATACACTTCATCTTATCCATTGAGCTCAGTTCTATGCTTGAATTAAGTTGAATAATAATCTTGATTGACGCTAGCGGCTCAGTCTATGCTTTATTATTGTCTGAAATAAAAATGACTTAAAAGTTCAAAGTCCCGCATGCATTTTCGCAATCCAAGGTAGTTTAGCAAAAGTTTCGGACTAATCAGGGTAATTTAGTTTTTGCTTTCTGAAGAATTTTATATACATGGCATTTCGATACAGAATAACTGTTATCAATCCAACTTCTACTTATGCTAGAAGTATTTTTCATCATTCCAGCTTCTATTTAAGCAAGAATTATTTCTTAATCCATCTTCTATTTATTGAAGAATTTATTTTCATCAATCCAACTTCGACTGAAGCAAGAGTTATTGTCATCAATCCAACTTTTATTTAAAATTACCCTATATAAAATAATTTAGAGTGCAAAAACGATAAATTACCCTGATTAGTCCGATAATTTTGGCTGTACTCACCTTGGATCGGCGAAAATGCGTCCCGCATGGCCGCAGGTAAAGAAACTAACTGTTTAAGAGAGGGTCGATGTATCCCTTTGAGAGGATACATCAAAGTGATATCGCTTTGATGTATACTATGACATTATTTGGTTATATATTTAGTCATAGCTATGATTGCTATGCATAATGCATTGCAATTTGCACTGTTTCTTTCCTTAATCCTTTATTCTTTTTTTACTTTTACAATTTGGGGGCCCTGTGCTGCAGCACAATCAGCCCCGTGGTTAATCCAGCCCTGCCCCTATATTATGTTTTAACAGTCACAATTAGGCCCTTAGTACTCAAAAAAATGGCGAGCTAAGAACTGCCAAAGAAAAACTGGAACATAACACTGAATTAACAAATAACAATGTTTACGATAATAATGAACGTCTTTCAGATAGAGCCACTGAGCAAGTCTTTTCTAATTATGATTCGCTGTTACTGTTGGAAAGTCCGGTTAAAACTAGCCTGTAGACCTCAGAAAAAATCCCAAGATGGCTATGCAAAATCCCAAGATCCCTTGTCCGACCCTTAAATCCCAAGATCTTGGGGGAAATTCTGAGGAGTGGTAGCACTGCTCGTTGTGTCGTTGCACATGAAAATCAACGACCTCTTATAGCCTAAGTTATCAGGTAGAAGATGAAAACTAGTCGGTGGTTCCGGGTCATTGGCTAATTATTAGTAAACATCCTTATCTATTTGCGATGTTTAGTCGGAATAATCGAGCTAATGATTTTCAGTGTTCACCTAAGTTAGGTCAAAATAATAATAATAGGCCTATATTTTCGTTTATTCAACAATCCGGTTGACACACCACAACCGGTTACAGTGTACAAAATATGCAATTCACAAGACACAAATCTTAACTACTAACAGAACAGACAGCCAGCCTGCAAACACAAAGCATATCCGCCCAACGGGGGCTCGAACCTCGAACTCGGTACCTCTCGGTCACTTTGCCAGATGTTATCCAATGCGCCACGGGCCCCCCTAGTAAGTAGTAAGTAAGTAGGCCTATATCTCATATTAAAACGCAATAAATCCTAGGAACAAAGTAAAATAAAAGAATTCAATTTGAACCAACAATACCACAAACAGATTTGAATACGTCGGATATCAGCGGATATCAACTTTGAAATGTAGAGCTCAAATCAGAAAATGTCTGCTAGAAGACTTCAAGTGAACTTTCATCAATACACAAGAGATTATGCATTATTTTGACAACAAAAATAAAAATATCAATACAATAAATAAATGTGATAAATAAATATGATAGTGGTCTGCCAGAACTTGACAAGGTGTAGCCGTTCCAGATGATTCTTTAATAATTATTCTTCGGATTTTTAAAATCCTATAAGGCTCTTTTCCACCCGAGGTAAATTATAGGCCTAATAGTAAAATTATTATAGGTCTAATAAACTGATTTAACGAGAAAGTTAAAAGAGCTGGCATACCGTGACAAAGAACTACAATCAGTAGTCGTGACCAATATTCGAACCTGGGTTGTCTCGCCCGCAACGAACTGTACTAACCACTATAACAGGATCACGGTCTCCTTGAACTAACCGATCAATAGACACATTATTATATCCTACCGTAGTAAAATCGTAGACCTTTGTGCCAAGAATTTGACCCCCCCCCTTGCTTAGGCCTAGCTAGGCTTCAGGCCCAAATGGCTTTGGCGACTGACCCTTGCCTAGTTCGTGGTCATGTATTCGGTAGCCAGATTAAGTTCTCTGATTCGTTCTTCGCGCGTGTCACTTGGGACTTCTTTTCAATGGCAGTTGAACACGAAGTCAAGCATTGGCGTTCATTCAATGCAATGCAAGGCAATACACAAAGTTGATAAAGCGGGCCTCTTATAAAGTTCATAAGTGCACATCGAAGTCAGCAAAACAGAAACATAAAGAACCACAGAAAGGTACCCTATAGAATAGGTAGGCCCTAAAAGCTGTAGGCACATACACACAGTCTCTTTGTATTCTGCATTGTTTTGTTTAGAGTCAATTTAGAGAGAACAGACTTTTCCCATAGGCCTAATTGTTTAGATGGGCCTTCTCACGTTTTGGATGTTGGGTACCGCGTATCCTCACTTTTTCAAACCGAGAATCAACAATGCCAATGTGCTTAAAGTTTCGTTTCGCATTTTGCCTTGTCTTTTGTTGCAAAAAAGTAGTTCTTTATATATTACACATGATAAAGGGCCGATAGTATTATATTTATTATATAGCTATTTATTTATATAGCTTAGTTACTAATAGACTATAATATTATGAGCTTGACATGCGCTACTGACTTTTAATATAGCCAAGGCCTACTATTATTCAAACGTTAGCCTACTTATTATGAAAAAGTGAAGAAGGATCGAATAAAGTGGTACCCCATTTCAAAACCAAACTCACGCCTCTGCATGCTTTGCTAGCGTAAAAGAATATAAATATGAAAGTAAATTTTCGAAATTTCTCATCGTAGCAATGCAAAAGCAAAAGTGAACCGAAAGTTGGTAACGGTCAAATATGGAGGCCAAAATAATGGTAATCTATGTTATGTTGCCATTGAATTGTAACTACAATGGCAAATATAGGCCTATATATAAAGGTCCATATATATTTATATTTATATTTATATTTATATTTATTTATATTTATATTTATATAGCCTAATCGTTACTGGCATTTTATAGGCATATATGATAAATCATATATGGAAAGATACTATATTCATCTTTCCAAGCGAAATTTCTCGTTGGAACAAACAACCTTACTACAATAAACCAGTAACCGCTTCTAGGCCTATACGACAAAGGGATGAGCTGCGCGTCCATATCGTGTGTAAGAAGTCCTTGGTTTCTGGTGTAGAGTGTCATTGAAAATGCGCTGTTCGTAATACGGATGGGAGCGTAGGGAGGGAGGTAGAGAGAGAGAGGGCGAGAAGAGAAGGGGCGGTCGTGGTTGACCCCAGCTGCCCTGGCAGATCTTCGTTGCATCCCATAATAGAGAGGATTCTGTGGAAGGCACAGATCCCCTCTGCCGATAGATGGCGACACACTCTCGTCTATTAATAAACGCCTCTAGTGTCGCCTGCCCATCCATCTATTCGTCTCTCTCTCTCTCTCTCTCTCTGTCTCTGTCTCTGTCTCTGTCTCTGTCTCTGTCTCTCTCTCTCTCTCTCTCTCTGTCTCTCTCTCTGTCTCTGTCTCTGTCTCTGCTCTCTGTCTCTCTGTCTCTGTCTCTGTCTCTGTCTCCTGTCTGTCTGTCTGTCTGTCTGTCTGTCTCTCTCTCTCTCAATCTGTCCGTAAGTCCGTCCTCTGTCTGTCTGTCTGTCTGTATCTGTATATACCTGTCTCTGTCTGTTTGGTTGTGTTCTGCTTTGACTGTATACGCCTCACTTCGATGAACTGCTGCTGCTGCAACAGCTGCTGCTGCTGATATAACTGTGTGTCAGTGTGTGCTTAGCATCTTCTCTGTCCACGTCTCGGGTTACTGCGAATAGACAATCGGACGCAGGATTAATTTTCCACACCGGAATTGAAAAGTTGCAAAATATCATATCATATTATAGGCCTATATATATATATATATATATATATATATATATATATATATCATATTATAGGGCCTATATATATAAATATATATATATAATAAATGAACGAATAAATTGTACATACACATACATGCATATAATACATATACATACAGACATGCATAAGTGCACACATACATACATTAGGCTACATACGTACATACATGCATACATAATTATATGCTTCTATACCCTATGTGCATACATGCCTACATACTTCCATTTAGTACGTACGCAGAAATTCGGGGAAATTGACCCCTTCCAGGCTTCCCCTCCCCATCCCCATACGCATGTGTATTTTTAGCACACCCCCATCTGCGTTCGACCCCCCCCCCCAATCATATAGAACGGTCTATATTCTGACTGTATCCTGATTCCTGACTGATTAGAGCAGGTGTCGGGACTCTGCACACAGCCGGAAGACAGTTAATGGCCAAGATTCATCCACTAACGAGTGGAAAGATCTTGGTTAATGGCAGTCACAGGTAACGGTCATACTCATACAAGACGTGTGATCCTATCCCACAGTCCTATAATTAGCCCCTATTAATTATGAACTGTGACTCATTTGAAGGAAGGCCAATATAGACAAGTATTATCAAGGTTTACCCCTTCCTACGCGTACGCAAGCATGCGCAATCTGATGCATTTGGGTTACCCCCTCCCCCTCTGTGCGTACGTACTAAATGGATGACCCCGTACCTAAAGACGCGGAAATACCTATCTTAAAAGTGAACTTGGATGAACTGAAAGTGAGTAAACTTCTGTGGCGCCGCAAACACTCGGCGGTGTATAGCGATGGTTCTACCGAAACGAAGAGACCGGTAACCAGTTGGTGGCAATCTGAGCGGGTCTAAGGAATCATACAGTTCGTCCTGCCTTTGGGGAAATTGCAATCGACAAGCAACGACGTGGTTTGGGTACGAAACGTGATTAGTATCCAGCCCACATTCTTTAAAATAGTTTCTGCTTATACCAGACACTGGTGTTGTAGGCCTAATGGCCACACACCACTAAGGTTCGTGGTTGCAGCTATAGCCACTTACTCTCAGGGGCGTCCATCCCCCCTTACACCTATGAAGCATTCTCCCTCTTGTTGTCAGATTTTCCCCCATGACGACCCCAGATGACAGTCTTCGACTGTCAACAAAGGAGAAAATCTCGATTATAGACATCTGAAACAATTTTACTGTTAGATTCTTTAACCCTCATGCGAACAAGGAAAGATGCAACTTAATTTGAACAAAGGGGGGTATGGTCAGACCCCCTTTTTATATGGGTTCTTCATAGGTAACAGTGTATTTTACATGCCAATTTTGCAACCTGTTACTAGAATAATGGGAAAATAACAATGTATCAGTTTCTCCAAGCAATATAAATCATTTCTATGATGAATTTTAAACTAAATATTCAGTTATATTATTTTGTGACAGTCTGTCATAATGGCCTAACATAACTGCTTTCAATCCACTATCCTGTCGACAGAGGTGTGCTTTGCTCGTCATCATCGTCATTCGTCACTTCCTATGCCTCCACCATTTAGGTGAATCAGTTTCAGTTCTCCATTGTCTGGAATCACAATGTCTTGTATATACGGCGCCACACGCGTGTCGAAACTGCAGGACCTGGAGGTCGGCTTGCACTACCTGTGGGTATAGGTCGTAGAATCCTGTCTGTCGTTTTCCTCTCTTATCAACTTCCTTGGCATAAAATGATCCATTTGTTCAAAAATACCAAGCATGTGCTGCATGTCATCGTGGAAACAGTCCTGTATTTGACAAGCAACCGTATCCAGTGTTGTATTATAGTAAACACCAATTGATTATGATAGTGGTCTGTGCTACTGGGCACCACATTTAGCCTACTCTCATTTTCTCAGTTTTTTCTCGTCATGTTGCCTGGGTGGTCGTCTTGCTCGATGAACCGGAAAGTTCGCATCAACATCGTGGGCTGTTGCAAATCGTTGTGTTTCTGTAACTAGAGACTGCCATGAATGTTCATCTTCTCTGATCAGTGTCAGTTTCTGACTGCACTGACGTATCAGCTGAGCCGTATGAAATCAAAAGCACATCTATTAATTTCTGAAATGAAAAAAACCGAGGAACGTTTAATGTAATATAAAAATTCTTCCCCCCTGAAAAGGCTATGAAGATTTCTGCTTCATTCCCCCATAGGATGGACGCCCCTGCTTACTCTTACTTCAAAAGGGATATCTGATAATTTTAGCATTTAGCTTTACTCTTTAGGCCTGGCTCGGGAGCGCTTCTGAGTAGAGCCCTTGAAGAGGCGCTATATAAATTCTATAATTGATTGATTGAAGGAGCAAATGGGGTCCGCCACTGCCGTTTTCAGATGGTGCCAATCCCAAGCCAGGATAAAGGAGGAGGGCGACGCTAATCATCTTTGTTATGACGCAGCATCGTTAAACAGCAACTACTAGGCCGTACTACTCACGCCGTTCCTCTCCCTAAGGGGCGTAGCCAGAAAAGCATTTCGGATGGGGCTATGGGGCTTTAAGTTTTTTTTTTGGGGGGGGTTGTTCCATTGGAAATTGTCGTATTTTTCTACATTTTTAGTTTTATCAACGGTAATGCATCTATCTGGGGTGTTGAACCCGTGGAACCACCCTAAAATACGCCCATGCCTCACCCAATTCAAAAATAATTTGAGACACATTCAATTACTTTTCTTAAAATTTGATTTTAATTCAATGAAATCACGTGTATATTAAATAAAATTAAGGCATTGAGAAAATGGGAGGCAATGTATTAGGGTCGCTGTCAAAACTATAGCGGTTAGATGTAGCTAAAGACTGGGTACTTTTACAACAAGCTAGTGCTACTCAGAGTGCTTATATTAGGCCTATTTAGACACCTTTTCAAGTGGTGTTACTCTTGTCTACAAAGTTCAGTGAAAGCAAATAGACTTACACATAAGACTTCAATATAAGTAAGTAAGTAAGTATATTCTTTATTAACCAATTGCTAATCACACTTTGGTGTACAGACATCTCATAAACACAGTTAAAAAGTATAAAGTATCCTGACAATAAACGTTTATCGCATCAAGTGTGTTAGTGACAATATCCTTAATATATAACATAGTATATAATATATAACAGCTCATGTGTGGTGAAAGTGTAAAGCGTGGCTTTTGTGTATACAGGGTCGTTTGTACGGAGGCCACAAATATATGTCGCTAAACACTGGATAATTTCACTAATGTTAGGCTCTGTTTGGACACTTTATTTAGATTGTGGTTGCAACGATATATAAGTTATTCACTATACGAATATTTCATTTAATCGCTAACCAAACAGAGCCATTACATTGACCCTATAGGCTATAGCCAAGGTTAGGTTATCGTCCCTGATTGACAGCAATGCACAATTAAGATGTCGCCAAAACAGAGGATACTTCAAGCTACTACTACTTAGACCTGGGAGTCACTTTGGCCAGCCAATCTGACCCCACTTGACCCTAAAGTGACTTGAGGTCGACTTGAAGTCGACAACTTGGAGTCAAAACGACTTGATCCGACTTGGTAGAAAACCAACCAACTTTCGACTTAAAGTCGACTTCTGACATGGTAATTAACGATTACGTACGGCTAATAATACAAAATGTCATGCCAATTTGCCTGGCAAGCATTAATTTCTTATACTAATGAGTAATGAGATCTCAACACCTGATGAATAAAATTGCTTATTAGGCCTATTTTAAGCTGTTTGTGTTTGTGCTTTAACAGTTTTGTAATGCTCTAATGGGTTAACAGAAGAATCTGCAGTGGACCGCCGACTGGTTGCACTGAGTAGCGTGTTATAATGGCACAGTTTAATTCTGTTGTCATAATTATTTGGCCACTAACGTCATTCAAATAGCAATGCATTCGTATCATCCCACAGTTACTGGACTACCACTGTAATGATTTATAAAACCATTACGTAGGCTATTTTTAGCATTACTTGTGTCTGTCCCCTGAGACCCCTAGCGGTAAGAAAGTTGTGTGCTGCCGAAACGATGGTGTTTCATGCTTGGCCTCAGCAGTTGCGCCGTCGATAGCTTTATTATTGGAAATTTCCATCAGCCACTGATCACGTGCTGCGCACGCTTGATGCAGCCGCTGAACCTCTGACTCATTCCCTACGTCATCGATTTTCTGTCTTATTTCGTGTCCATATAAGGTTAGCTTTTGGAGGCTAGCTCCCGATTGGTTGAAGTGTCTGATTAGAGACCCTGCCACTAGTAAAAATTGTCACTCGTTGCCGAGACGTCCAGGAGGTCCGATCCTATCATGCTGGATTACCATGGAGTCGTCGTCGAGTCGGCCAGGAGATCAGTTCTTCTTGAGTCCCAGTTTACCACATACAGTCCTAGATTTAGATAAGGAATCGAGAAACGAATAAGTTAGTCTCTTCCTAAGGTCTAAATTGTGCCCTTTAGCGGTTTAAGATTAAGAAAGAATACGCTTGGATTATTGTGTGACTTTATTTGAGATTTACGAAAATGTCTGCTCGTACCGGGAAATAAATGTACACTGCTTAGCTAGCTGGATTTCGTCGTATTCACTGGATTATTCTCTTTCGTCGTTTCCTCTTCTTCGCTGGATTAGTAATTGTCTTGTTTTAGGAAGATGGGTAAATAGTCATCTTTTATTTAGTTGTCATTGCAATTCGCTGTCATTGGAAATTGTTAAGTTAAATATTGTGTTTGATGTAAACTGACTGATTTGAATTGTCATTAATTGTATAATTGCTGTTGCTAACTTTGATGCAGAATCTTTAATAATATTTTAAGTTACTATGTCTCGTGAATCTTTGCACTCATTAGATGTAGGTGAGCAAGGTGATGTAAGGCCTCTTTCACCAGAGTTGCTTCGAGCCTCTATTCTTGAACGCGTGCTGGAAAGTATAGAAAAGGTGTCTGCTGGACAGCATAACTTAGACAAACGACTAAATGACCGACTAACTGACGTCACTGATGGACAGCATAACTTAGACAAACGACTAACTGACGTCACTGCTGGACAAAATAATTTAGCTGATGGACAAAATAAACTGGATAGCAGACTAACTAATATGTTTGAAGGACAGTCTGACCTAAGACAAAGACTAGGAGACCTGTTCGAGGGACAAACTGAATTGTCTAGAACACTCTGAAATGCAAAGAGACCAGAGAAGCCTGTTGAATAGGATAGAATTCCTAGAATCAGATAGACAAGTAAGTAAGGAAGTGAGTACCACTACGAACCCTGACTTTTCGGAACCTCAACCGGAAGTTGCCGAACTCCCTTCCGCCGCAGCCTTACCCTTGGAAACCTTCGTCAAGAAATCAATATTAGAGGAATCGGATGGATTTGAACCCGAGACTTTAGGCCCACGCAGGAGCACTAGATTAAAGGACCGCCCACAACCTGATTACCGTTTCCCTGTGAAACCTGGATTTAGAAAGGAAACCGGTGCCAGACCTATAAAAGACTACTCTACATTGTCGAACATCAACAGAACTAAAATCTCACTTCAAAACGTTACCTCTCCTTTACATAAACCGCCTGTAGTAGCGCACAGTCGGGGAGGAGATGGGGAACATCACACCACTCACCGACAATATGGTCGATTATTGTCTGATACAACAGTTTTCCGTCTCCAAACGGCTAATGCAGTGCACCAAAGTAGCGCCAAACGATCGATTGATTAGTATGATATCTAGATTTCTTTGGGTCAAATTCACTGACGACTAAACGTTCATTGATTTGCGCGTGTTCAGCTCTTTATAAGGCAGACTTGCTAACATTTATATTAACATTTCTATTCACCAGTTTTATTAAACGTGCGTGTGACGCTTTAACATATAATAAATCATGATATAGATAAATCGACACCGATAAAAATAAGTAGGCCTAAGTAACTGCTTAGCCCAACCGAAGCAACCGGCGTCGATAATACAAAATAATATCGCAGTACCGTTCTGCGTTTCTTACTCTTTCAAATGAGATGAAAATCAACTTTTATCTTCAACACTTCAATTCAACATAAATCAACTATATTTCTTAACACTTCACTCTCAGTATACAGCTCTATCTACTGTATTAAGACAGCTGCATTATTCAAATCGACTGTAATCAGCAATTATTTCTAACCTTTCCCGCGCTATTAGCACGTGCTCAGTACAAGATATTATAATTATTCAGTCAATGTTTACATAAGACAAGCGGCGCTGACCGCCCGCTCAACTAGATCATGTTTATACATATATAATTATATACAGGTGTATTGTCATGACACAACCCTAACACACTATAGGTCTTAAAAACGCTTGTTCAGTTTTTTTGTTCACACTAAAAACACTATACGTGCTGCTTAAACGCCGCCGTGGCCTCACGATCATTAGTGTGGCGAGATAAATTTAGATTTGTTTGTGTCCGAAGTCGGTTTAAGTCGACTTCTGTAGAAAACAACTTGAGGTTACTTTTCAGTACAAATTCGACTTGGGGGTCAGTTGCGCTAAGCAGAAACGACTCGACTCGACTTGGGATGCCCACGTCGACTGGGGGCGACTTATTGGGGTCGACTCCCAGGTCTACTACTACTGTACTACCACTACTACCATTACTATACTAGTACCACTAACACTGCTGCTACTATTTGAGGTGGCGCTTTATAAATGTCATATCGCAACTACAATTACTAGACTACTGCAAATGGTAGGCCTACTGCAACTACTACTACTGCCACTGCTACTGCATGCAACTACTAGTAGCCTATTGCTGTATCTGCTGTTGCTGCTGCTGCTGCTACGATTAGCGACGCGGCATGCGACACTTGCATCGATCGTAATGTGTAAGGTATTGAAGAGCCGACACCAGTGTGACAATGCTAAGACGGATCGGTTTCATCGCGCCTTAATATCTAGGCTTAAATACATATTAAGGCCTATTACTTAGCCTTTAAAACCTATTTTAGGCCTACTTTTCATTACTTAGGCCTACTTATTAGGGATAAGAAGTGAAAGGTAGATTGAAAACTCTTTATCATATGACTATTAATACAATCACGATACTTGAAACGAACAAAAGCGAATGAAACAATGAACAATAAAACCATGAAATAGCTCATTCGCTTATACCTATCTAAAAATATTACTATTCTCGCAATCTCCATTTCTAACCTTGTGGCTGGTGCGGCACACAATAAAACGTTTCCGCATACAATAATATTGATTATTTATATTTGTAATATGCGGAATATGTGAATATACGCGCGATTGCAAGCGGAGGAGAACGCGCAAGTGACTGGGAATGTTGTTGACGTTCTCGACAGATGAATGAGGTATATTTCGGCATCAAACAGGTAAATCATTTTTACCGAGTGCGTTATTCGATATCTGGTGCCGACCAGAGGATGCTACGACGGTGGTTGATGCTGATGGGGGTGGTGGTCCTCCTGCTGCTGCAGATGGCGATAATTCTCTGTCAATAATAATCTTTTCGGTTGCTGAGGAGGAGGAGGATGGAAGAGAGCGGGAAATGGATGGAGGAGGAAGAAGAGCGGGACATGGAGAATAATCCTTGTGGACCGTCTTCGATTGTCTGTGTGCGGTTGATACAATGAAGAGTGCGCACTTTGTATAAATAGTCAACCTCGTACGAAGGAAGAAGAGGCGGAAGAAGAGGGAGAAGAGGATGGAGTGGCTAAGGAAGAGGAGGAGACAGAGTGGGATGAAGGATAGGAGGCTGGAAGGGAGGAGAAGGAGGAGGGAAAAGAGGGAGTATGAAGAGTAGGAAGTGGAGGAGGATGAGACGATGAAAGGAGGGGAAGTGGAGGGAAGAGAAGAGGAGCAAACAGACCTGGAAGAAGAAGATGATGACGAGGATGAAAGGATGCAGATGAATGAGAGGATGGGGAGATCAGAGGATGGAAGAAGAGGATGAAGAGGAGGATGAAGAGGATGAAGAAGAGGAGGGAAAGCAGGAGGAAGAGCAGGATAAAGAGGAAAGAAGAGAGGAGAAAGAAGGGGAGGAGAAGGAGGAGGAAGAAGAGGGGAGTAGGAGGAGGAGGAGGAGAGGGAGGATATGGAGGGAGAAGAAGGATGAGTAAGAAGAGGGGAAGAGGAGGAGGAGAAGGAGGAGGAAGACAATAAAAACGATTAAGTGGAAGAGGAGAGAGAGAAATGGATTAAGATGATGAAGATAAGTTGATAATGTTTTTAAAAGAGAAAGCCTTTGAAGGAGTAAGAGACGGGAAGACCATCTGGGCTGCGTTGAGCTTAATCGAACCAAGCCCAGCGATTTGTTGGAGGGAGGGAGGGGTGGTGAGAGACCGCAAAGGGCTTCAATTAAACGGTGATTGGTCGAATTAGGGAGCGAGGAAATCCTCACCGTCTTCTTCGATCTGAGGGACGAAAGGTGTGGCAGATGTTTTCTTCCGAAACATACGTAGGGAGTGGGAGGCATTTCCTGTCCCTTTGCGCTGGCTCCCCATCTTCATCGTTCGCCGGAATTCGGCTAAATACCAAAAGAATTAGAGAAGAGAAGCAGAGGCGGGGAGAGGAAGGGAGGTACAGAGAGTAGATGAGACACAGAGATATGTGGATAAATAGATAGACAGACAGGTAGACAAGCCGATACACAGAAGAGGAAGCCTGATAGACATAATTATAGACAGACTGAAAGACATACAGAGAGATCGATAGACAGACAGAGACTGACATATGGATAGACAGAAAAGAAGATGGTTAGATTGACAAAGAGACATATAGACAGACAAACAGACAGACATATACAGACAAATCCTAACTAACTTAAATGACGAAAAGTATGAGAAGGCAGAGGAACGAAGGAAACCAGTAAAAACGAATCGAAACAGCAAAGTTGTTTTGATACATGTAGATCTGCAGCTTCCCATTGCTTCCTTCGTAAGCGTAGTTGTAACTATAATGACAGATTTACTCATCAGAGGTACCCCCAACCTGTCAACACAAGAACGTGATCTAACAGAATGGGTTTCAAGCCAAACATCAGACGGAACACAGTCACTGCGAATGGACAGAACAAAGCATCCAATGGAGGACTTTCTGGGGCATGGATAGACAACTCGCAGAGTTAATCTTGAGAGATGCGTATTATGCGTTACAGGGTTTATAAAACTTCTGAGGCTGCCTGCCACCAAGGTCAGGGAGAGAACTGATTGATGATTGATGAGTTGTTTGTAGCACGGACTGTGCGGGTTCTATCTCCCCTGCCCTCCAAATGGTTACTGCGTAGGAACCTTGAGCAAGTCCTTCATGCATAACTGCTCAGCGCCATCGATTGATGCTCATTCATTAGGCGACAGTGTTCCTTCAAAACGACAGAAATGATGACGATGATGATGATGATGATGATGACGATGATGATGAGAATGATGATGATGATGATGATGATGATGATGATGATGATGATGATGATGATGATGACGACGATGATGATGATGATGATGATGATGATGATGATTTGAAAGATGATGATGATGATGATGATGGTGATGATGATGATGATGATGGTATGTGATGATGATGATTGGAAGATAATGATGATGATGATGATGATGATGATGATGAGATGATGATGATGATGATGATGATGATGGCGGTGGTGATGACGTGGTCTGTTTGATAGCCTGAGTCTACGACGTTTCGAAACCTGACAGGTATGAAAGAGATGTTCGTTACTTCTTTAGGGAAGAAATTCGATGCGGTCGCTGTAGATTATTTAGTTGAGGTGGTTGAAGTCCAGACAACTGCGAGCTGTCCAACAAGTGGATTAAAACTTGCAACTCGACACACGATCTCACAGCAACGTGCTGGTTCCAAATTAAATACATTGCAGAGATTTATTTGGTGCCATAATATTTAATAAATGAGGTCAAGGTAGGCCTACTCTACTTCAAACTTTAAGGTAAATACGCGTAGTATCCAGAGTGGATGCAGAGCACTGTGTGCAGACAATCGGCCACACATACAACTGAAATTCTAAAGTAAATCGTATCTTATAATAGATGTGACAATTATTGATATGGCGTCATTTATGTTAACCAGATGCGAGACAGAGTGTGCAGATTTGAGCCAGTGGCTACTTTTGGACTTTGTACAAGTTCTAAAGACAATGGTTTAGAACCATCACTGGTTGCTTAGTCCTTGTGTACTCTATCGGTGTACATAGATAACGAAGGAAAAAACATTCCAGGTCTCTTCCAAACCCCATCACAGCATCACACACGAAGCCCGTAAAATTATGGGTCTCACATTCCCATTATTAGGACCCGTATGGAGCCCGTTTCGGTCCCATCTATAGTGCTCATCGAAATACTGGCAGTGCGTCTGCTGCGGCATAAGCTTAGAGGAATTGCCCAACCCATTGTAATCTTTTCTGCGTGTTATTGAGATTAGCCTAATGATTTAAAAATAAACGTTGGTTTGACATGACGAGTTATAAGCATAATAGTCACACAATGCTTTAACACACAACGAAATAAAAGAACCAGAAAACTAAAAAGACTAACTAGGAAACACTATAATTAATTCCATGTAGTGTTTTATTGAAATATGACGGCACAGACCTATGAAATAGTGGGCAGCCCTATTTTACGAGTAACACAAAATAATACAATACAATACATCTCGATATAACATACAGCAATTTATATAGACCTATATAATCGTCGGCAACGTGTTGTCATCGCTGTGCGTTGCAACCGCTTAAGCTTAAGCTCCTCTTTGACAACGGATGCCACATGTTACACATTATGAGCGCCAAACCGTGGTCAGTGCTCGCTTGGCAATTAATGACGGCTTGACGACACCGCTGGCCATACGACCGACAAATGCGATTATGCAAACGAACGTCGACTTTGTTCGCGTATTTATATAGCGTCTTTTCGGTAAACGTTTTCCGTGCGAGTCTGAAAAGACGCTATATAAATCTTGGAATTACGTCGTCCGATGTACTGTACTAATCACGTATTGTAATGCTTACTTTTGATTTCGCCTTAGTAACGCATTTGTAGACCTGACAGAGTTCAGTTGTTTTGTATTGTACTGAATTATGTATAGGGGGTCGGGGGGGACCACAATCCTACAGGTCGTGTTTTATTGTATCGCATTGTGTGTTGTATTGTAATGTTAAACTATTGTAAATAGCTAACGTTCAAATATCAGTGGCAATGTTAGATAATTTGCAGCGTCTAACAGCCATGACACACATGCCTATATATACATACATACAAACATACATACATACATACATACAAACATACATACATACACACATACATACATACATACATACAACTGTCGTATACCTACATACATACATACATACATACATGTGTACATGCATACATACATACATACATACATTGTGGGGGGCGGTGGTGTAGGGTATGTTCGGTACCTTGCAGCCGGAGGGTTGCGGGTTCGAATCCACCTGGGCAACATCCTTCACTCGCAATTGCTCATGCGCTTCGGTGTGAAACTCCCATTTTATGTGTCCGACTGTCCGCGCTGTAGTCGGGAGCGCCTATGAGTAGAAATCTTGAAGGGGCGCTATAACAAGTCCTCATAAATACATACATACATACATACACACGTGCATACGCACATGCACACATATATTCAAACATATATGCTAATATAAATATATATTTTAGAGTAACTGTCATTACGAGAAATTGCTTTTAAGGGATGGCCTCGTTTTCTATCGTATTTCCTGAGGACTTGATCGGACGCCAATGGATCAGGAACCACGAATCGACGAATTCCTAAGGATGTGACTGACCTCTGAACTGCGTGAATGATCTCCACTGGGATGTTTCGATTTTCTCCAATACACTCTTCTGCGTTGCTGGCTGCGTAACGCAAGACTAATGGAAGCCATCAGAAGCTGGACGAAGTGTTCACTCTTCGGTTCTGCAGTGATAGGCTACTTCTGGTATTTGACGCAGAGATGAGGAATGGGATCGGTATAGCTATCGGCTGGCATGATTTCTTTTTCTCTTCTTTTTCGGTTGCCTTAGTTTTATTTTTATTTCTTCTTTCATTTTTCTTTTCTCATATTCTTCCTCTTTTCTTTTCTTTCCTTATTTAGGTTTATTCATTCGTTCTCCTCTTCTTTCTTTTCTCTCTTCTTCTTATTTCTCTTCGATCTTCCCAATCTTTCTTCTTTTCTTTCTCCTACTAGCTGTCTGTTTCCCCTCCACTTTCTCCTCTTCTGTTTCTCCTCCCTGCAACCCTTTCTCCTCCTCTTTCTACTGCTACCGCAGCTACTACTACTTCTACTACTCTTTTCCTCCTCCTCTTCCTCCTTAATCGTCTTCTTTTCTTATCCCCTCCTACTATTTTCTCTTCTTTTTCATAATTTTCTTCTTTTTTGATTCCCTCTCCTACTCATTCTCTTCCTCTCTCTTCTTCCTCTCCAACTCTTCCTCCTCCTATTCTTCTTTTTCTTCCTCTTCTTCTGCTCCTTCCTCCTCCTCCTCCTCTTCCTCCTCCTCCCTCTCCTCTTCTTTTTCCTCTTCTTCTTTCTCCTACTCCTGCTCCTGCTCTTGTTCCTGCTCCGGCTCCTCCTCTTCTGTCTCCTGCTCCTCCTCTTCCTCGTCCTCGTCCTCGTCCTCCCCACCCCTTCCTCCTCTGTCTTGCCTTCCATCCTCTAATCCGGTCTCCAAACTTCGCAGTCTAATTCTGAGACTTGTCACTTGCGCCAGCCACTGCAACCGTGGCAGACTCTTCGGCATCTCGGTGACGATCGGTTTATAAGTCATTCCTTTTGTCTAATGGAGTGGAAATACTAAGCTGAGCACTAGCAATTCATCATGGGTTGCGATTTGGATTCGAAGGGGTGGACGGGTAAACGTAGGCTTAGGGTGGGGTGCACGCTGGTTGAATCTGGTACACTCTTAAGGCTAATGTCTTCTGTCACCAGACACTAGTGGGGCTTATTGTCATAAACTGTTTTCAAAGCACGCGCAGTGTCGTCTGCCACAACACAATTATACATACTTGAAAGGACACAGTGTCTGATCATAGACTACTGAGTTTCAATGCTAGACAGCTGATACCTTGTAAGCGTTCCAGTGGCAGTTAAAAAACCCTTATCAGGCGAAATACAAATGTCGTACTAAAGTACATGTACAGCCCTATGTATGTAAATAGGTATGTATGTACGTACGTGTGTATGCGTGTATCTATAAGTTTTGTCTACATCAGTGTCTCCATTTCTAGGCTTTTTGAAAGTAGTTAAAGACCACACTGACAGTCAGTGGCGTAACGAGGGGGGCGCAGCACCAGAGGGGCGCAAAATTAGCCTTCAGTACGTGGTACACAATACTATGACAAGAACGATTTAAAGTCAACAAGAAATTTAAAAGGGGGCGCAGTCATCAACCCTTGCCCCCGGGCGCTGAAACCCTTCGTTACGCCACTGCTGACAGTTGAAGTGCATGGAGCGTCGTGGCTAAATTAGTGCCTGCGATCTACAGACACTGTGCTGTGGCCAAATTACTTACCGGAGCCAGTGATTACTCTGATCGTGGTGGCGGTGGGGTGGGGAGCTAGGGGATAGGCAGGGAGGAAACTCGGTCCGGGGCCGAACCAGCTGCAGCGGATACCTCGCGTGTCACCAAGCGGAAACGCAGCACGTGCCTGGCCAGAGGGATCACGGGGGGCTCTTTCAACACCCTTCTGCGTATCTATCAGTGTGTCTATTTCTCTCTCTCTGTATCTGTCTCTCTCTGTCTGTGTCTCTGTCTGTGTCTCTGTCTGTCTCTATCTCTCTGTCTGTCTCTGTCTCTATCTCTGTCTGTCTCTGTCTTTGTCTCTCTGTCTCTGTCTCTGTCTTTCTGTCTCTGTCTGTCTTTCTGTCTCTCTTTCTCTCTCTTTCTCGCGCCCTATCTCTTGTCTCTCTTCTCTTTCGTTCTATCACCGTCTTTATGTCAGACAGGTTTCTGCTCCATTCTCTCTCTTTCTATGTATCTGTGTGTGTCTGTGTATCTGTGTGCGTGCAAGTGTTTGTTTCTGTGTGTCTATATGCCTGTCTGTCTATCTGAAATGGAGAGCTACAGGTAGGCCTATAATGGATTTGGCTCGTACACAAGTAATCGTTTAGGACAAAAATGAATAGATGACAAGCAATGTGGCCACTCCTTGGGATTTTTCTCAAGATCTTGGGAGTTTGGGGTACAACTTGGGATCTGGGGATTTTGCATAGCAATCTTGGGATTTTTCTAAGGTCTGCAGACTAGTTTTTTACCATACTTTTCAACAGCGAATCAGATTAGAAAAAACCCGCTCAGTGAGTCTGTCTGAAAGACTTTTATTATTATTTGTTACGTGTAAACATTGTAACTTGTTCATTTAATGTTATGCTCCGTTTTTTCTTTGCCAGTTCTTAGATCGGCATTTATGTGAATAATTGTGATTGCTAAAACGCTTTTCAAATTTCATCACAACTTTTTCCTTTTCAGCAACTTGGGATTTTTTGGTACCTTATTGAGCAATCTTGGGATTTTCTGCAAAAGCTTGGGATTTCAGAAAATGTAGAGTGGTCGCACTGATGACAAGTAATCATCAAAATGTCCATAGTTGTCCGAACTCTGAATTACATTTAATTAAGAGTGTAACAAATGAAGGAAATTTAATTAAATTAAGGTATTGGATGACGAAAACGCAAAATGTTAATTCAGTCTCACAGAAAGTCTGTCAGATTAACGATAATCGTTGGAAATAATTCAATTTGACGAGGATCGAGAGTGTTCCAGAGCTTGCAGCCGAATAAAGGGAAGAATTGACAGGTATAGCCTAATCTGCAGTCGATATGGCTGTTAGGCCTGGTCAGGAGCTAGTCTCATGCCTATAGGACTATCGCAATAATCTGCGTATACTGAATTAATAGACCTAATAAATAGTAGACCGACTGAAATGATGGCCTCGTATAATATCATGGCATAAAATATTGTGTTTTCTGGCACAAAATGTGAAGTAAACTTGATATTTTCGCCTCTGGAGATTGGCTCAAGTCATCTACATTCTACAGACGATTTCATTCTTATACCTTAAATGTTTCTTAGCAGTTCAAGTACACTTTGACAGTTTGAGGAAGAATGTAGTTGACATTTCTGAATATTTTAGGAACTGATACATAGTTTTATTGTTCCCATATAGTGAACGCCATTAAATTTCGGCTTTGCCAAATTCATTTAGATACCGTAGGTCCGTAGTCGAGATGTTTTTGATTTTAATGCAAATAAGATTAGAGAATCCTGTAAACAATTGGTCATGTCTTAATTTTTTAAATTAACAACAAGAAGATTAACATGTTCTGTGAAAGATGGTGTTGCTGTGGTGATTACAATTATAATCATGACGTGATGACAATGATCATGATCACGGTTTTGCAGTGGTGGTGGTAATGATGATGATTGCTGCTGCTGATGCTAACAACGATAACGATGATAACCATGATGATAATGATGATTTATGACGACGACGATGATGATTAGCCTATGCCATTTCTACATTCGTTGAAACCCTGTATAGCGTATACAGTTAGGCCTACAACAATTCGGTGGCTTGTACTCCATCCAATTTATCAAGTATTAGGTTTCGCTTAATGCCGTCAACGGTCAAAGATCGGACGGAGGCATTTAATTAGAATCCGAATTAGGATCAGTTCCATTCGACTCAGAACCCGATCAGATTTCAATTCATCTCGAAGCCAGATCTAATGCAGGTATGCAATCATCTCTGAAATTATATATTTATACTTTATATAATGTATATGCAATGCATATATTATGTATGTGTATGTATATGTATATATATATATGCATGCATACATTATATAGCTTATACTCTTGAAATAATGTGTAGAAACAGCAGAAACTAGTGTAGCGTGAACATGCCTCTGTAGGCATCTGGGGCGCTAAGTATGTCCATATAGTAAGCTAGTCGCAATCTAGCGCTAAGTAGCAACTAGTTAGTTACACAATAAGAGTTTACGACACTCGGTAAGCATAAGGCACACTTAAGGGAACGACTAGCTAGTCGGCCGCTACGATAATCATGATGCTGGGTTTTCCCAATATTTATGTGGTTGTAGTTACCGCGCACACTTACCGCCCCAGCAGCTGTCCAAGTATACTACTACCAGAGTCATTGCGGTCTATTGGATTGGTATTGTATAGTTTGCAACTGCAATAGGAAATTCGTGTGGCGCTTTCAAAAGAAACTAACTCTCTGATCCATCCATCCATCCATCCATCCATCCATCCATCCATCCATCCATCCATCCATCCATCCATCCATCCATCCATCCATCCATCCATCCATCCATCCATCCATCCATCCATCCATCCATCCATCCATCCACCCACCCACCCACCCATCCATCCATCCATCCATCCATCCATCATCCATCCATCCATCCATCCATCCATCCATCCATCCATCCATCCATCCATCCATCTATCTATCTATCTATCTATCTATCTATCTATCTATCTAATTTCCATATTATACATTACTCAACAGATGACAGCGTACGTAGGCCTACTGTACGATGTGACCGTCCACCGCTGAAAACACACGGTTGCCTCACCGTCCAACCGTCGCTCGTAGATGGAATACGACTCCGCATCCGATCTCCTTCGAACCTCCGGATCTGCGCAGGGCAGGATTCGTCGCCGCCCATCGGCCTACGTCGTATAAGGATTAAGGACCCTTCGTGGTTGACGGTCGATGCCTCCCATAAACTCACTTCGTCCTTTTTCCTTCAAGTCCGAGATTTCCCTGTTGCAGACCGATTGCATGGCGCCCTTAAGAGCCCCCAGTTACAATGCTGGAAGAAATCTAGTGTCTATAGTAACATAACACAGCTCATGTGGCCTGTAGCTAGACGTTACTGCGACCTCTGCAGTAATCAGACAAAACGTCAGGCGATGACAAATGACACTTTATGTCTGCGATCTTCTAGCCACAATAGTGTGATGTCTCCTTTTAGCATATATTATATTTTCAAGAGTTTCGACAATAACATAAGCATATATATAATATATATATATATATTATATATATTATATCCGTATATATCCGTATATACATATACACACATAAATATATAGGCCTACGCAATACACTTCTTCTCTTCTTCGTCAGCTTTCTGCTCTTATAGGTTTGTCCAGGAATTCAGCATCGCCCTTTTTCCTGTTCTGTCCGATTTCCTTAACTTCTTTGTAGCTCCATCGTCTTCCTCCAACAGCATAGTTCTTGGCTTGCCTACAACTTCCTTTCTTTCAGTTCTTGCTTCTAGCACTGACTTCAGGAGCAAATACCCACGAACCGATATAGGACCCGTATTTCCATAAGGGACCCGTAAAGAACAAATATGGGATCTCATCGAATGCCCACGTAAATGCTGACAAGGAAAGTGGGACCCAAGTGACATTCGTTTGACTTTCACCTGCTGTATGAGTTTTTAAAATTATTTATCTATTTATAACAGACTTGTCTCGAGACACTGTGTCTGTTTCAAGATGTCTCGAGATAGGTTTTTTGATGTTTCTGTCTCGTCTCGGACCCCACTGTCTCGGTTTCGAGGTCATTTCTTGACTTTTTGGAAACTGTCTCGAAGTGAAAGTCTTGTTCTCTTGTAGAAGCGGTCTCCATAGTTCTCGCGCAAACTGTCCTTAGTTCTGAACTTCTGACAGTGTCGCGCTATAAAATTGTCCTGTTTCGAACGGAAAACTAGTTAATCAAAGTGCTACACAAACCGGAAGTTTAGAAAAACGGTGTTTCTGGTATTAACAGATATTGAAAAGAGCAGTTTTAAGTTTGTACTTTGTTACTTTATTTCAATTTTCTCATTTCTATCAGTGCAAATATCTTAAAATGTCTCATGAAGAATCCGAAATAGTAAAATTTGCATTCACACAATTTGAAATCAATGAAAAACATAATAAATGGCATTCCGTTTGCCGCTGGTGTAAAGCCAACACAAGAGAAACGCTTGGAACAACATGTAGTTTCTCAAGGCGAGTGATTTGACTTATGTCTCTACTATATGGAATGTTGTTGGTTTGAATTTTAGAATCATTTAGAAGATTTTATAATGGCTGAAATATTTAATTTCTTTATAGTTTATACTATTCAGGAGATGGCTAGGCCTAATTTCAGTGACTTGTGAGTTGTGACTTGACTGAAGGAAGGGGAAGTTGTAGACTTCAAAAGTTGAGATTTTTAGATTTGGGTCCAATGTGCATTTAACTCGTTTTGAACTGTCTTGAACTGTCTAGGACCTTGTGTCTCGGTCTCCGTCTCGGTCTAGGTCCCCACTGTCTCGGTCTCGGTCTCGGTCTCGGTCTCGAAGTTGTATGTCTCGTATACAAGCCTGATTGATAATAATCAAACGATTTTATTAATGAACAATTTAGCGATAAAGAGAACAAATAAATAAGCAATCATATATAAAAATTTGTCCGGTGACAAAATAGAGATATAAGTGGTTGTTTGGAATGGTAACGACTCCCCGAAATCCGGCGCCGCTAAAGTGCCACCTATTTAGACCGTTGGATAGCATGCCACCTATTTAGACCGTTGGATAGCAATAGAGAGACGTTGTAGCAAGAAACAGTTCTCTCTGTTGTCTCCTGTGGACAGCGTCAGGCTGCGGCCAAGGTCTGATAAAAAAAAATTGGCCTATGATTTTGATCGGTCCTAGCTTAAGGTCTCAAGGGCTAGAGGAACGAAGAAGTGCGTGTTTAAAAGAGCGTTGTATTTGGCCTTTTTCCTCTCCGTAGCGATCTCGGCTACCGCACCCACCGTCGCTGCCGTGGCTCGGACATATGATGGTGCAAGGGTGTCAACCACCGTCGCGTCCCACACCAGGTGTCGACCCGCACTCCATGGGATCGTTAATATAATACTATATTGAAATAGGCATTACTGCTACTATATTTACACCGTAGACGGGAAAATACGAACCTCAGATTATATCATTTGCTTATCTAAATATTTAAAAAATCTGTGAAACCAAAACTGTTTTAATCGCAACTAAATTTAAAATTATAAATAATCCCTGCTAAAAAATAACGCCACAATGCCGTCAGAAAATACAGCTTCAAAGTGGCGATCAACTGTTAATCGATCCTGCCTCAAGCGTGAGTGACCTGCGCGTCTTCGGGCCTAATCTACTCTAGAACTTCTATGGCGCCTATATCATAATGCTCAAGCCATCAGTCGATGGTTGAGACTATGCAAACTCATTGTGCAAGCCAAATTCCAGGGTGTGTCAGGTCGAAAGCCAAGAAGGGGTCCAAGACGACACGGAAACAACCAATGGAGGAAATGTGTCGAGGCCATAGAACATATATTATATTTTACTCTATGTTACTAAATTGAAACTATAGTCTTTGAATTGGCATATTCTAGTTTAAGATTAACTTGAATAATAATAATCCCCAATCAAAATTGTCATTGGAATGATTCTATTGGTTCCCTTTGCCGTTCGCAATGTAGGATTTTAGTCTCATGTCTATAGTGCAAGCCGGGAATGTCATAATTTTTATTGTCTCATCTTCCTTTGTTTCTCCTCCATGCGAATTCTGCACATAGGATTCGGTCTACATAAACAACATGTGTATATATTACATATTTATAATGAATGTATAATATATATTAAATATGAAATTTATACTATAGTCTATAGGCCTATATAATGTGTAGACATAGATAGTTATATGAGTATATATTACAAATGAATATATGTTATTAGTCCTATGCTTAACATGTATATAAAACAAGACTACATTATGTATACATAAATATAGTGCATATGTGGTAGAGTGTAAATGACTGGTTTGTGGGCAGTTTCGGGTTCGATTCCACCTATTCCGGATGACATTCCTGCGCTGCAGTCTGGTTGCTGCTGGAGCAGGTGGAAAGATGCTGGAAGTAGTTTCGCACGCTCATCTCACCTGTCGTAGCAGCAGCCGGAAACGATGCCATTGTATCATTGGTGTGAGGGAGAGCGAGCGGGGGCGGATGCGGCGTGTTGACGTAGAGACAGGTGCCCCAGATGACGCGCGGGAAAGCACTTGTCACAGCAAGCGACGTTTGACAGTCACACGTGATGTTGTTTCCGGCCAGGGACAGCGTCTTCAGCTTGGAGCGCTTCGAGAAGGAACATTTGCGGAACATCTGGAGACTGTTCCCGTCGAGGAAGAGGTGACGCAGGCGCGGGGTGTGGCGGAAGGACCCTTCTGGGAGGTTGGCGACGACGTTGCTCGACAGGTCGAGGTACTGGAGCGACCGGAGACCGCTGAACGTCGTCATCCACACGTACTGGATCATGTTGTTCCGGATCACGAGGCGGGTCAGGTTCCGAAGGTTCGAGAAGAGGTACTCCCGCAGGACGCTGAGGCGATTGTCGCTCAGGGTGAGGCTGACCAGTTCGTCGAGACCCTGAAAGGCCTTGGACATGACGATGTCGATATCGTTGGCGTCGAGGCTGAGGACCTTGAGGTTCGACATGTAGACGAACGTATCATCGTTCAGGTACTTGATGGAGTTACCGCGCAGATGGAGCACCTCGAGTTCCAGCAGGTGACGGAAAACGGTATTCTGCAGAGACGATATCCGGTTCCTGTCCAGATCCAGTCGACGCAGGGTCCAAAGTCCGGCGAGGGTGCTGTCGTTCAGCTGACTGATCTCGTTGCCCCAGAGGAGCAGCTCGCGCAGATTCCGCGCCCCCTTGAAGAACCCCATGGGGATGCTCTGTATCCGGTTCGCCCAGAGATGGAGTCTCTTCAGCTCGTCCATTCCGCTGAGAAGTCCTTCTGGAAGCGTCCGGATCTCGCATCCGCCGAGCTGGAGCTCCTCGAGGACGCGTTCCAATCCTCCGAATGCGTTCGAACTGATTCCGTCGGCCAGCGGGTTAAAGTTCACGACCAAACACGTGACACGGATGTCGGCGAAGGCGCGCCTGCGCAGTTCCCGGATGTTCTGCCGCGTCATGCAGAGGCGCTGGAACTCGCTTCCGTCGCTCGACCGGAAGTAGGGAAGGACTCCGTTCAGTCCGTCGCACCGGATCTCCCTCGTCTTAGTGCATCTGCACTTTTCAATGGCGGCCATCGATTCCGGATCTGAACGGTTCGTCGGTTCAAAGGCGCAGTCCACGAACGACGACTGAACCCCGGCTGCTGCTGCTGCTGCGGGGGAGGAGGACTGCAGTGTCGTTGCCATGACAACGAGCATCACCTCGGCAACGAGCGCCGTCTGCCGTCGGCTCCGATTGGAGATCATCTCTCTGCGGAATGGATGATTGGCTGAATATAGAGTCAACTAGGAGATCGTATCTAATGTAATCTAATCTTAGTGTTTTTATATATATATATAGCGTCAGTGTGATTATGCAATAGGCTCAATCGGTGTCACTCCAAAGCAGAATCGCAAGCCGAGCAGTTCCAATGGTAAATCCAGAGAGTAAGAGCGGTAGCCTGAGAAGCCTACAGAGTACAGAGCCAACGGAGCCTACAGAGCCTTCATGTGGAGTCTATGGAGCCTACGGAACCTAATGAAGATGACCACGTTGAGATAAAGCGTGGTAATTCCGAATCAGAAAGTTCCAGAGTATTTCACGATCAAGACGCGGAAGTAGAAAACGGAAGATCACTTCTGCAGAACGAGGACTACAGGTGGCGTAGAACAACCGTCGGTGCTTGTGAAAGTAGCGGCCACAGGTAGCGCAGGAACTACCGACTACATCTTCATGTGTGTTCCGTGCTTCTCTCGATCGTAGAAGCACAACTGTCTGATAGCATCAAACATCTCACATCGACTCGGAAATATCTTCAGAAGGAAATTCCTACCTGTCAGCAGCGTCGTATTTCGCCGATTTCAGCTAGTCCTTGACCCTGAATTTGTCCTTGACCCTGAATCCGTCCTTGACCCCTGTCGTCCAATCATCGCCGTTAGAGACTTCGACATTGCTCGTCCTAATTCTGACAAGCCAATCTTGACGACCGGTGAGACGTTCCATATCAGTGACTCCCGTGTATCACTTCATCTTCCCATCACCTCCCCTGCCGATGCCTCCTTATCCTATTTCTCCTCTATTTCACTGAACAATCGAGTCAGTATTTCATCGGAGAACGTCATTGTTTGTTCGACAGTGCCTCTAAAATGCGCTACAAAAGCATCCATATGCGTGTATTAGGCTAATAACTTACATACGCTGTTCAATTCTAAGAAGGTTTAAACGGTGTCATATTCTTCAGAGGACGAACGAGTCCCGTTCGTTCGTTCGCTAGCGAAATAAAAAAGCGCTACAAAACTAGATACATACGCATGCTCCGTTTGGCGCTGAAACCTCGCGAGTAACATTCAACCATCAGGTTTAAACGGTGTCATATTCTTCAGAGGACGAACGAGTCCCGTTCGTTCGTTCGCTAGCGAAATAAAAAAGCGCTACAAAACTAGATACATACGCATGCTCCGTTTGGCGCTGAAACCTCGCGAGTAACATTCAACCATCATAGCACTTATTTTCAGAAGACGCTTTCTGTTGCTTCCAATGCGAAAATGCGCTTCATAAGCAAGCATATGCAAGAAGCGCAAAGCATTCTTAAAGCCTCAATCCTAACTCTAAAATAACTGTAAAACGTTCCTTTTCAGAATACCATCCGTTCGCTTTGAAATGCGCTACATGATCAAGACGCATACGCCGTTGGACTGATAGGAATAAGCAGCTACTGGTCCCCGCTTCAAACGGCGGCCACTCCATGCGGCGGCCAGAGGGTCTTCTTCCCGGCACTCTCCGTCCCGCCCACTCGATCATAGATCAGCCCTGTTTAGCACGGACGGACGCCCTCGGTTCGTCCATCTGTCGCCGCGTGGCGCTAGTGGTCGAGGAGGAGCGCATTGTTTAATAGCTCATAAGCGAACGACCGATGGCGCCACTGTCGCCCGTCTCTCTGTCTGTCTGTGTCTGTGTCTGTGTGTCTTTCTGTCTGTCTTTCTGTGTCTCTGTCTGTCTGTCTGTCTCTCTCGCTCTCTGCGGCTGATGACCTCAACGTCTAATTGCGAGAGGCAGGAGGGGAGAGGGGAGAGGGCGGTAAAGGAAGGAGAGAAGGAGTAGAGAAGGAGAGGTGAAGAGAAAGAGAAGAAGACAGTACGGGAGAGAAGGAGGATTGGAAAAGGAGAAGCAGAGAGGAGGAGGAGAGTAGGAAAATGACAAGGAGAGGATAGAGATAAGCAGAGGAAAGAGGAGGAGAAGAGGAGGAGGAGGAGGAGGAGGAGGAGATATCAAGAGGCAAGACGAGGACAAGAAGAAGAGGATCATGCGAGAGTGACTATAGGACAGAAGCAGAGGGCATAGAAGAAGGACGAAGAACAAAGAGAATCAAAAGAATTCTGATGTCTAAAATTATCAGATTCTGCGTTTAAATCAAAAGACGACAGACAACCTATAGTCGTACTACTTAGTGTCTGCTATCAACAGACATTTGTTCGCATGATGACAATACCGTTGCAGCCTAACCCTTTGTTCCTTAGTCGGTCTCCCGCAAAGCGTACATAATTGCTTTCGTCAGTGAGACGACCTATAGGCTACGGATTCCATATCTCGTTCTTAGCCTATACGAGGATGCAGGCAATTTTACTTTCTCCCTCCTCCATCATCATCGTCGTCGTCATCCTCGTCGTCGTCGTCGTCGTCATCATCATCATCATCATCATCAACAACAACAACAACAACATCATCATCATCATCATCATCGTAAACAGCAGAACAATATCAGCAGCAGTATCAACGCTTCTGAACGGTTCACTCTACTGCATGCAGGCGCTTTACAAATGCTTAAATACAATACAATAGTATCAGCAGCAGCAGTATCATCATCATCATCATCAGCAGCAGCAGCATGACGATTGCATGCAGATGTATAAAGGGATGATTTCATGTTCCTTTGATATCGACGCCAGATGTAGCCATCGTCCTCTTCCCGCGCTTTTGAACCGTCTGCTTCGTTCGAAAGCAATGACAAACGACGCCATTGTGACGGAAGCGGTCGGTCATAGAGGCAGAAATTGTCTGGTCATTGAATATACCGTTCTATAGATGATATTGTCTGAATAGTCCGACCATGAAAGGTTGATATTTATATTTTCAGATTTATAGCTTTTTATTTCATAGTGTTGCATTAATACAGCGATATTAATACTACAGTTTTCAATATGTCATGTGTTTATTTTCCAATTTTTATTTATTTATTTTATATCCAAAAATTAAATAACGACATAGTTTGCATTAAATGCTGCGGGAGTTTAAAACGGGAAGTAACTCAGAGAAATTTTTCTCTGCCTACGGCGCTAAGTAAATTTGTTAGTACGAACATCAAGAAAGTTCAAAGACAAGCATTAGATCGATGGCGCTTAAGATCCCAACAGCATCCGTCTCACAGTAACATAAGTCTGATTCACTATGTACTAACTGTCAATCATTGTATGCAGTATGTACTAACTGTCAATCATTGTATTCAGTATGTATTGACTTGCTGTCAATCATTGCATGCAGTATGTGCTAACTGTCAATCATTGTCAGACAGTATATGCATGTCAGTGTACCGGGTGGGCCATTGAAAATGAGAACATCGCGTTCAATCGTGTTTAATACAATATCAGATTGTGTTTTGAGTAAATCTTAAACACGTCAATTATTCTACTATGTACTAACTTGCCAAATCAAGCCAGTGGGACGTATTTTGAAGCCAGATTTAGAACTTAAAGCGTACAATTGTGTGATGGGCTGATGATAGGCCTGAACGAAGGCTGTAAATTAAAACACCTGCAACGAAGTCAGCAGCAATTTTATAGTTTCCTAACGAGAGAAGAGCACGAAGCATTTGGTTCACATATGAAGCAATTGCCACACCAGTTAATTCTCAAAGTGATCGTGTTTATTCCGGTGTAAGAAAGAAGAAGCAAATTCCAGCAACAAGACTCCTAATGCGAACGTGGACATTTCAGTCGCGGCTGTCGAAGACTCTATAGATCTTTGGCTTCGGTCGGTGTGTCTCGGATGGGAAAGACGTTTGTTGTACCCGGAATCAAAGTAAACAGTAAATGCTATTGTGATCGCGTTCTAGAAAGACGTTTACTTCATGATATCTGCTAATTCTGAGCAAGACGTAATCGTCACAATTCAACATTGCAGCAGGACGGTTGGAGCTCCTTCACACACAGCAAGAAACACTCAACTTCCATCATCAGGAGAACCTTCATCGAATGAGACATGTGGCCCCCAAATAGCCCAGACCTAAACCCGATGGATCATGTTGTTTGGAGTGCCCTTAACCAAAAAGTCTACCGTCGTCGTAAATTTACAACAATAGAACAACTGAAGTTGGCCATTGTCGAGAAGTGGCGAAAAATATAGACAGGAGCATAATTATAATGATCGCGTGGCACAGGCGTTTAGGAGAAATCGTCGAAAACCGAGGCGGACACATGGAATATAACATTTAGCAACAAATTACTTGCATTTTGAAAAGAGAAAGATATTAATTAAATAAATAATTCAGATTAAACGCGATGCTCTAATTGTTAATGGCCCACCCTGTATATCCACGACACGCTTCACAAATTCCAGGTGGCGCGTCTTCGAAAGCGATGAAAATGTTCGTTGGTTGCGTAGGCGGTGGATGAAAGCAAACACCGGAAAACGCTCATTCCGACGGAAGCCTTGTTGCAGTTTTCCGAGAAATCCATTTGTGATTCGTTTTCAAAGTAGCATTTGATTCGGCGATGGAAATTTTTTCCCCGTTCTGTCTGCCATTCCCAAAGGAATTGATCATCACAGACCGTTTATCTAGCAATACATCAAGCTGAGCGACATATCCGTAACATTTTATAGCATCTTATGTGTAACCATAAACTTCTATAGTTACATGTACATTAAGCTTAATATATCTAGTAGTTCTTGGTTTAACTCAATTCGCTACTCATTGAAACCCTCCTCTGGACATCCATCTCTTGATAACCCCTTTGATACGACGCAGCGCTCGTGAACAAACCGGTGCCCTAAACATAGCTTTAGAGTATAGCGCTTTAGAAATATTTTGAGTCTCTACGATTCCGAAACCCTTTGACGATCTTTTGTCTTATCTCGGACTCTCCTCGCCTGACTCAAGCCGCACTCAGATATCTTTCCCAAGGAAACGCAGCACATAAACTAACTGCTCTTGATTGCTAACAGCTTGCCAGATGCGTCTGCCTCTTCGTTCCCTCGATCCCAAGATGTTCAATTCGTATCGTTTATTCTTCAATATAAATCGACACACGTGGCAACATAGGTAGGCCTAGTTTGAGTCATGGACGCCATTTCAGTTCTTTTCAAGGAAAATATTTTTCTGGTGAAGGGGCAAACTTGGTCGGTTTGTTAAGTTTTGTATTAGTCTGCATGTGCAAACCTGCAAGCCAAACTGTGTGCATATTGTCACTTAATATAAATGAGGTTTTAATGGATTTAGTCAGGGCTTAAAGTGTGCATGGACGGTCATGGACGGCGTCCAGGCACTTATTTTCAAGGCTGGACGCCGTCCTGCCACTTATTAGGCAGCACCGCCTGGACGCCGTCCATGCAAAATTCCTCTACGTCACTTTCAACAGCATTTAATTTTTTAAGATTCCAATGAAATTTCATGTTGTCATTTTGATTTCTGAATGTGTTCTACCGTGTAAGTGTAACTTGTTTCTCCACCTCATTCCTGACTTGTACATTCTAGTTAACTTTTCATCAAATCGCAGGTCATATACGCGCTTCCGGTTTTATCGTCTGAGTTTTCGTAGGCCCTAACAACTAGGGCCTAGTTTACGGTCTACCTGACTGTCACATGACTAACATCCACTGTGAGTCTTGTCTTGACTGTTTCATAACTGAATGAACTTGTCAAGTTAAATGACTTCAATACAACGCATTGATACAATACGATACGATTCACCTAGAGTCCTAGACCGATAAAACACCAGCTGTCCCAGTTTTACGTAATTCACCAGCAAGACCCAAAAACTGTTGAGAGACAACATATAGGCCTACGACTTCATCATATAATATTATTCGTTTATTGAGTTAACAACAGACAAAACGCTGCAGGTATACAAAGAAAAACAAAGGCAAGAAAAACAGGCCAGAAAGAAGTAATGGCTTAAAATAAGAGTTGACAAATTGTCAATTGGAATTAAATGAATTGTTTCGTTATACAAAACTCAGCCAGCTCCGCATGACGATGCCCTTGCCCCCAGTCACATTTTCTTCCGGAGAGCATTTTCTAGGCTTCGTCTCACAATAAGTCACCTGAGGAAAACTATGTGTGCCACAGGATTGCAAAGCCTACTGACAATATCTGCTAACAAGGTAACGGCATCGATCGGCTATACAACTGGACAAAATGCACAGCCAATTTACAAAAACAGATAAATTATTTTTGAAATGGATTTTGACTGCAAAAATTAACCAGACACTTCTGAAAGAGCCAAAGCGAAAGGTGTTTCTTTTAAAATAAAACTTTGAAATTGTTGTGGTATTAGTCTGGGAATCTGGATAAACCATGAAGTTTTCATAACTTTATCGTTCAGAAACTGCTGGAAACCAAGAGCCTAGCACGTCTTTCATTTGATAACAATTGCTACAAAATGCGTTGGCTTCTGGGGCTCCGCCCCAGACCCCGCGGAGGGAGCTCACGACGCTCCCTCAGACACCCTAGTCGTTAGGCCTATAGGGACTACGCATGGGAACTCCGTCAACTCACCACTCTCGGCTTCGTACGTGCCTTCGACGCTTGCAATATGAGCACCTCAGGAAACATTTCATAGTTGCACCTCTGATTGGAGGGAGAGGGGTTGAGGAGAGGGACGGGGGAAGGGGATGGGAGTAAGGAGGGGAAGTTGGGGAGAGGGGTTGGGAAAAGGGTATTGGTGGGAGGAGGGGAGGGAAAGGTAAGGGGCGTCCAGGCACTTCTTTTTTTACACTTTAAGCACTGGATTTAGTTATAGCTTACTTGCAAGAAATACCAGAAATCTATGCAAAATCTATTTTGTCAATAATAATATAATAATTTTCAAATTCAGGGGTGCAAATGCCCCGCCTCTGGTTCGAGTGTTTAACGACATCTTATGGCTACCATGCAGGGTCGTTGGCATTGCCCTCCTCCTTTTTCCCAGGCGTGGAACTGGTACTATGTGGCGCTATGAAACTCCGCCACTACGGGCAGTGCCGGAGTTTCATGTCAGCATCGGCAATTGACGTCAGTATTATTATACAGCGCTGTCGTTTGGATCCAAGAGTTTAACGACATCTTGTGGCTGCCACAGCCAATGACATCGACCTTACCTTACATTACAATACAGAATGTACCAGAGTTTAACGACATCTCGTGGCAAGAAAGACCGTTGAGGTCGATGGTGAAAATTGTGTGCAGATTTAGCAACCCATTCCAGAATGCACAATTCCAGAATGCACAATTGCTGCGCCAATGTAGAAACCCAAACATTTTCCGGGGGAGTATAGGCTACCCACGGACCCCACTTCAAGGGAGGAGGAATGGTTCTTATATCTGTATACCGGCACCTCTTCTTTCCCACTTCGACCCCTGAATTACAGCCTCCGGGCCCGCACTAGCCTTAATGCGGCCCTGTGTAGGCCCTACAAATAACAAACGTCACTTTGTTTTCTTATAACAACAGGTCTGATAGAGACGTTCAATTATTTTTATAAGAAAAACTAATATTACATTTCCGGGCCAAAATCGCGATCTCCAGCGGCCAAACCCACACTAGAATTTTCGGTGATTTCTGCACCAAGAAGAAGTCTCGAGGGCCACTCGGCGTCTTCTGTAAAGGCCCGATTAGACCTTATCGAGTCATAGAACTATCTCGGACGACCGCTGAATCTCCTATGATGCACGGTGGCCACCGGCGCTTTGTCTCAGACCAAAGAACAAAGCATAGCGCTAAGCGCTTCCTAGAGCACTAAGCGCCGCTCAGCGGACCGTTCATCCTCTAAGAGAAACTGAACACACCAATGTGGCCTGATCATTCGTAGGCATCATTTATCTGGTAATAAAAAGCGAGTACACCGTAGACAATTATAATAGCCAGAATTTGATAAATTTTATTCCCCTTGTTTATTTTTATTTTTTTATTTTTAAAATTAAAAGCGCATATTAGCCTAAGTACTTATCATAGTCAGAATGCTGTTCGCATACTAATTAGATCTGTCTCGCAATCTTACTGGTCTTAGAAACATTGTAAATTTTGATGCTTGATGTTTTGATGTTTATGTTAATTTATATTGCTCATGCTTGTTCACCAGAGTGCTGTTTGGCAGCTGGTTATATTAAAGAATATACTTACTTACTTACTTACATATACTGCATAACTGGATAGTTCCGTTCGCGATAATTTTTGCACTGTTTTATGTAGGCCCTATTGCTGTTATTAAAAAAGATTACTTACTTACTAATTTACTCACTTATTGTGACCTTTCGCTTCAGTTTGACGCATTTTCATTCTACATGATATATATAGACCTAATAGTGCTCAGGACACAGTAGTCAGTAGTGTCTAATACGTTAACAGATTTTTCAAAATAACCTGTTTAAAACCATTATATGACTACCTAGTATAATAGCGATTCATTCATTCATTCATTCATTCATTCAGAGCATTTATATAGCGCCTCTTCAAGAAACTACTCAGAAGCGCTCCCGGCCCAGCCACGACTGCTGCGAGGTCAACAAAGTTTAACGCCAACCTTACCTTACTTAGGGATTACGTATCTGTGGTTGTACTCTACTATAGCCAGCTATTTAACGGGAAATGACGATTATATAGGCCTAGCGTCGGTAAAAAATAGAAAGATGTATAAACAGAGTCTAACATTATCAGTGTATGTTTAACGACACCTTATGGCCGTCTACGTCGGCTTTTCAGTTCCTTACAAATAATCCAAACACAGTGGAATGTGCAACTGTGGAAACTGTTTCGATACGACGTTTTGCCTTCTTATAATCAATAAAATTTGTTTTATAAGGTGTCTATCGTGCACCTATAGGCTTACTCCGCTTCATGCTATTATTATTAACACAGCCATGCCGCTACAGGGATGCCTACACAAAACTATAATAGTTTTGCGTAGTCATCCCCTGTAGCGGCATGGCTGTGTTAGGGCGCCATAGAAATGGTCGTTGTTACAATTATTATTGTTATTGTTATTGTTAGTGTTATTATTATTATTATTATTATTATTATTTTTTTTTTTTGGCCCTGAGGTACTTCATTCCCCCAGGGACTTTCGAATTACGAGGCTGGAAACGCGACCCCTAGCACCACCACAACGTACAGATGCAGGTCAAGGGTGCATCACATTGCCTGCTAAAGCCAGACATTGCAGAGTAAACGCGATTAGAAGCGTTTTATGGCCCGCGTACTTCAGATCCACTACGGGACAGGTGGCACCACTTATGCATGAAGGAGGAGGCAACATGAGTGGCCGTCGATTGCCAAGAATTTGCCCATCTAATTCTGCTGACAATTGATTATTAGGGGCAGCGAATAAAGGGGTAGGGGAGCGGGGAATCATTGCTATACTATTAAGAAACTTTAGCACAATGGACATCGTGACGAACAGACAAACGGACGGACAAACGGACGGACGATAGGACGAATAAGGAAGGACAGAAGGACGAAAGGAAAGACGAAAAGCTGACGAAAGGTCGAAGGAAGCGTAGAAGGACGAAAGAACTAAAAAAAAGAACGGGCGAAACGAAGAAAGGAAGAACTAAATAACGGACAGCAGGACAAAAGGAAGGACGAAAGAACAGAAAAAGGACGAAGGGAAAGACAGAAGGACGAAAGAACCGGCAAAATAATTAACAAAATGATGAAGGAAGGATGAAAGGAGGACTGGCAAAGAACAGACGAAAGGAAGGACCAAAGAACGGACAATAGGACAAAAGGAAGGACCAAAGAACAGAAAAAGGACGAAAGAACCGACAAAATAACGCACAACAGGATGAAGGAAGGGTAAAAGGACGAAAGATGGACTGGCAAAGACCGGATCGAAGGACGAAAGGAAGGACCAAAGCGCAGAAGGATCGACGGAAGAAAGGAAAGAACCAACGGATGGATCGACAAACTGATCTCATCTCAGCTAATACACTTGATCCAATTTGACCTAATTCGATCGCTTGGCTCAACAAAGCCAAGCTCGGATCGTTTTACACGCTTTGGGCGAATCCTACAGACGACAGTGGCTAACATTTCGCCCGTGTTTTAGTTATCCTAGACGTACGGCGATTGATTGAAAAAGGCGATTGATTGAAAAAGCCAATTGACAGCTGCGTCTATTTGAAAGCAGCTGCAACTGAAACCGGTTTTCGGATAAGACGACGCAAACGGAAACCAGTTTCAAGAGTCGCCCGCGGTAACTGAAACCGGTTTTCGCTAATGACGGCGTCTTCGTAAACCGGTTTGCGTATTAAGAGACGGTGGAATTCCCTTCAAACCAGACTCAAAGTAATCGTCTGCTATGGCAGACGGTCGTTTTCCCGCGGTCGCAAGATGCCAGAAGCGTCGTTTGTCTACAGAGAAACAGAGGCAGAGTACGTAACACAGTCCCGATGGGACAACCAACGACATCAAAGGAACGACTTTCAGAGCGACTATATGTTCAAGATGGCCTATCTGTCTCAAGTCTCTTCATATATATATATATATATATATAATATATAATATATATATATATAATATATAATATAATTTATATATATAATATACATAATATTACATATATAATATATATATATTTATAAATACATTATACACACAAATATATATAGACTATATGCATATGCATAATAAAGGCCTATACATTATATTATGTATGTGTATATTTCTGTATAGTATTTTTTAAATAGTACTTTACCCATTGCTGATATAGGCTATGTATATACCCCATACAGGCAAACAGACCAGCGTATTATTATATATATTATTACGAACGTATCAGATGTACAGAGCAACAATGCAGCATAACATAGTCAGACAAACAGACAGACAAACAGACAGACAAATAGACAGTCAGACAGACACAAGCAAATAGACAGGCAGACGGATAGACAGACAGTCAGTCAGACAGTCGGACAGACAGACAGACAGACAGACATACGCACACGCAAACAGACAGACAGAGATAGACAAGAAGTACGCTGAAGAACCTACCATGCATGCTGCATCCTTTCCAGCAATTCATAGTAGGCTTAATTTGTTACAGGTTTTGAGGATCAAACTCGCGCTTATGTCTCCGTTAATCCGGTCTTAGATTAGATTAGATTAGATTGTCATGATCACAACAGTCTCAACAACATCTGCGTGACCGATGGCTTGACGATGACTATGACGACGATGATTTTATGACTCGCCTCATCGTGACATTTAGATCTTAAATAATTCAGGTACGCGTTGCATGATCGAGTGTTGGCGGGAACAGAGAGAAATTGGCGCCATTTTTCGTCGTCTGAATTGGCCTCGTTGTGAGAACGAGGCTGCGGAAGGCGCCAAAAAAACAGACAACAACGGATCATCGTCTGTTATGTCGGAAAGACGAGGAGGAGGATAATGAGGATGAGGATGAGGATGAGGAGACGCAGAGGAAGGAGGATTGAGTTAATATGAGAAGGGTGGAGGAGAATAATTTAGGAGGAGGAATTGAGGATATAAAGCAGGAGAATTGATAAGACGAGGATGAATTGCCAAAGGAGAAGGAGAAGGAGAAGGAGAAGGAGAAGGAGAAGGAGAAGGAGAAGGAGAAGGAGAAGGAGAAGGAGAAGGAGAAGGAGAAGGAGAAGGAGAAGGAGAAGGAGAAGGAGAAGGAGAAGGAGAAGGAGAAGGAGAAGGAGAAGGAGAAGGAGAAGGAGAAGGAGAAGGAGAAGGAGAAGGAGAAGGAGAAGGAGAAGGAGAAGGAGAAGGAGAAGGAGAAGGAGAAGGAGAAGGAGAAGGAGAAGGAGAAGGAGAAGGAGAGGGAGAAGGAGAGGGAGGAGGAGGAATAAAGGATTTAATTGGATGAGGAGGAGGGAGAAGGATGGAGGAGACAGAAGAGGAGGAAGAGAGAGGATCAAAGGTGAAAGATGATGCGGGGATCATGAAAGACGGAGTAAGATGGAATTGGAGGACGAAGGTGGACGAGGAAGAGGGGAAGCACGAGTAAGATGGAATTGGAGGACGAAGGTGGACGAGGAAGAGGGGAAGCACGAAGAGGACTATTGAGTTAGAATACTGTTAGATGAATTGGACGGATAAGGAGAGGCAGAACGATGAAATAGGAGGAGGAAGATGAGAGAGTTTGGAGATGAAGGAGGAGGATGATGATGACAAGAGTGGTGGCGGAGACAACGGATGAGGACAATGAGGAGGAGGAAAAGGAGGACAAGGAGGAGAAAGAGCAGTACAAGTAGGAGAAAGAGGACAGGGAGGACGAAGAGGACAACAAGGAGGAAGAGGAGGTCAGGAGGACAGTAAGGAGGAGGAAGAGGAGGATGACATTAAGGACCTGTGTGATATAAAACACGTGATCTGAAGCATATAATGTGCCTTCTATATTATAGAGCCCATATAATTACGTAAATGCACAATTAAATAAATCTAAATATAAATAACTGTTTCTCTCTCTCTCTCTCTCTAGAGCCATGCAGCAGAACATATACATGTATTTGAGTAGCTATAAGCGCTGTATAATTTTCCATTGCTGTAATTCAATTACATCACGTTTTGCTACATTACCTAGTGATGATCGACGCTGTTGAGCAGGCATACGTAAGTTGACAAGCAACAAGAGACCCACGGGCAGCGACACATATAGACACAGCTACGCAGCAGAGCATGGCTTCACGCAGTCATAGTCTATGCAAGCCTACTCTGCTGTTAGTTTACTTTACTGTAAGGCGCCCTTGTAACGGCATGGCTGTGTTACGGCGCCATATAAGATTGTCAATGTTATTATTATTATTATTATTATTATTATTATTATTATTTTATTATTATTATTATTATTATTATTATTATTATTATTATTATTATTATTATTATTATTATTATTATTATTATTTATTATTATTATTATTATTATTATAATTATTATTATTATTATTATTATTATTATTATTATTATTATTATTATTATTATTATTATTATTATTATTATTATTATTATTATTATTTATTATTATTATTATTATTATTATTATTATTATTATTATTATTATTATTATTATTATTATTATAATTATTATTATTATTATTATTATTATTATTATTATTATTATTATTATTATTATTATTATTATTATTATTATTATTATTATTATTATTATTATTATTATAATTATTATTATTATTATTATTATTATTATTTTTTTATGCCCCGAGGTATACATGATCCCTCAGGGACTTGAATATTACTATTGTAGATGGGGTTGTCTGGAAATGACCCTACTCGTCGTTGTCCTGGCTGGCGAAGGTGCCCCGAAATGCGATGGAGTTGAAGCGTTGTATCGTTAATGATATTCGCTGAAAGAGGAAGGAAGTTTCTCGTTGGTCCCCCGTGATCATGCTTATTATTATTATTATTATTATTATTAGTATTATTATTATTATTATTATTATTATTATTATTATTATTATTATTATTATTATTATTATTATTATTATTATCCAGGCAAACAGATGGACAGCCAGACACACATTCAGGCATCCAAGCAAACATACGGACAGGAGGAAGAGGAGAAGTATGGACGTCATCGTCATTATCGTTGTTGTAGTCGTCGTCGTTGTTGTCGCGGTTTGATGATAATGAAACGAATTGAATGGAGAAGAGTCGCAATGGTCGCTGCTTCTTCAACCTCTCCGAGATCTCATTTCACGCTCTGTTTCTCTCGCTAGGTGTCTGCCTTCAGGACTGTCTGTTTGTCTGTCTGTCTGTCTGTCTGTCTGTCTGTCTAACATGGGTGACTCTGGTGGTTGTGGTGGTGTGTGTGTCTGTCTGTTTACCTGACTTCCTGTCTGTCTGTCTGTTTGTCTGTCTGTCTGTCTGTCTGTCTGTCTGTCTGTCTGTCTGTCTGTGTCTTCTTTGAGGTTCTTAACTTAAGATGAGCTACGCAAATAGGACAGAATGGCTTGAAGGAAGTAAAGTAGGGAGACAGATAAGATTAAGGCAGGCAGACAGACAGGCAAGCAGACAGACAGACAGACAGACATACAGACAGACAGGAAGTCAGGTAAACAGACAGACAGACAGGCAGGCAGGCAGAGGTACATGCAGGCAGAGGTACAGGCAGGCACAGCTACAGGCATGCAGAGGTACAGAGGTACAGACAGGCAGAGGTACAGGCATGTAGCGGGACAGAGGTACAGACAGGCAGAGGTACAGGCATGCAGAGGTACAGAGGTACAGAGAGGCAGAGGTACAGGCATGTAGCGGGACAGAGGTACAGACAGGCAGAGGTACAGGCATGCAGAGGTACAGAGGTACAGAGATGCAGAGGTACAGGCATGTAGCGGGACAGAGGTACAGACAGGCAGAGGTACAGGCATGCAGAGGTACAGAGGTACAGAGAGGCAGAGGTACAGGCAGGCAGGTAGGCAGACAGACATGCAGGCAGAGGTAGAGGCATGAGTGTGTTGGTGGAGATTGGCGTGTGTTGTTGGTCTCGGCGCAGATTTAATTAATCTGGCGTTGACGGAGCAGAGCAGAAGCAGAAGCAACGACTGATTATGAGCTGTGGAGGGAGGCGTCGCCGTTTTATCAGTCGACAAACAATGGATTTCTTTAATTGCATTATTAGCCGACGTAATGACTGCGTCCGATAACAACAGCACAACAACAACTGTAGGACAATACATGACAACCATATAATAACAATAGAACAATAATATGACAACGATATAACAATGTAACCATTCAGCAATATGAAATTGTAATTATAACAATATCACCGTAACAATGTAATAAAATAACAATATAAGAATATGACAAGATAACATTATTGTTCTCATCGCGTTTGTGCGTTTCATAGTAGGTGCTAGGCTATATAAATAGCCATATACATGCATAGATACATGTCTACACACATACATAGGCTACATACACAAATATATGCATGCATGCATGCATGCATACATACATACATACATACATACATACATACATACATACATACATACATACATACATACATAATTTTATATACACAAATACACGTGTATATAAACATACATATCAAATATGTCTTCCACCGGTTCTCTGCCTTTAGGTAGGTTCGTGCGTCCAACGTCGTCATTCGTCTATTTCAAATATTAATATCAATATAGTATACATATCAAATATAAATATCAATAATATCAAATCTAAAAATATAACAGAATGCCGCTGCAGTAATGAAACGCAAAAAACAATATCATAAAAACTACAGTAATAAAACGAAATAAGACAATATAACAAAAAATTCGGAGGGCCAGGTAACAAATTTTAAACTTTTAATAACTATTAAAATGAAAAAAGTCTTACTGAATTAAATTTAATTATATACTCTGGATGTAACTTGTGAGATGTAGCCTATGCAGCTGTGAACATACATAAAAAATGTCCCTTAATCCAGACCCGTGATTGTTGTGGCTGCAATCAGTCAGTCTGGGCACTTATATGGCACCGCTTCAACAAACCTACTCAGGGCATTCCCATTCCAGCCATTCGGAAAAGAAAAAGACTTGAGTGATTCTATAAAACCCAGTTTGATTGGTCAGCTGGTAGCAAACGCAGTTCCGATGGTAGGTCATTCCAGATGAGAGGCTGGCAACCGAGAAAGCTCGGCGCTGATCGAACTAGTCGTGGCTAAGATTTGACTTTTTAGCCTGTGGCTCAATCAATCAATCGCGCAAGATTCGTCGGACAAGTTAAGCTAGATCGATAATAAGATACAGCCAGCCAAAAACAAAGCTTTTTTACTATATCCATCTAGTATCCTATCCGTTGGGCCACAGACAGCCAGTGCAACATATCAAATAAGTAGTCAGAGTTCATTTTACAACATAGAATGCGTTTAATGAGGCAGCGCACCCGTTTCTGTTGCCCCCAATGGCAACGCTGGCCTAAGGCAATGCGAATAATACAAAAGGGGATTCCAAGTAAGAAAAAAGTTGAGTCTTGGGATCTCTATTTTAAGACTTTTGGGGAGCTGAAATTGTTG